>CAEGAE010026131.1:0-14691 GCA_903067095.1 Girardinus metallicus
TTGCCCAAGGGCACATCGACATGGGGCAGGAGGAAGCTAGAATTGAACCTACAACCTTCCGATCACAAGACAACTACATATATATATATCTATATATCTATAGATATATAGATATATATATATTCTATTATGCTTTTTATTTTGCTGCTGTTCCTTTTTATCTTACAAATTCCAGTAAAATGTCTTATTTAATAAAAAAAAATTCCATTCTTAAATATTTAGAACTGTTCCTATAGCCTCAAGAGTCATGCGAAGAGCAAAAATCTCCTGATAGGACTAATAGAGGGGGGAAAAAAATGAAATTCCATAAACTACACAAGTTAAAACAGATAGTCAAGCTATTCCTTCTCTAAAATCATCTTGTGCATTTATTTTAAAAAGATACATTTAAATTACACATTTGCTTCTCAGCTTTCAGTGATGTGTAGGAAGATGTATGAGAAATTCATTCAAATTAAACACTGATCGAGTTGAAGATAATTTAGACCTGGTTGTTTCCAAGGTTTCCTTCACAAGTGCTTGTATTCTTTGTTCTTCACTTTGCTTAGATTTTATTTTTTCTTTACAAAATGACTCCTGTGTCATTCTGTCAGTGACTTTTTTTTTTTTTTGCTCCCAAAGAAACTTTGTCCAAATATTTTGTCTTAAAAGCACTCTATTTATTCAAGTCATCATGCTATGGACTGACTCGCTCTGATTTCATGTCATGTCATCTGTCTTGTCTTCTTCGCCTGTTCATAGACCTCAGGTTTCCTCATCTCTCCTGCTCCTGACCGTCAGTGTGCATGTTGTGTTTGTGAGGCTGTTTACCGGCTGAACACTCTGGAGGTGGCTGAGAAAAGCAGCAGCAGCGAGGTTGAGTTTGACAGCTGATTGAAGACGGACAGATATGTACGAGACAGTGAGTGAATCAGTAATTCACAAACAAACAAGAGACAGGAAGAGATTTGGAAAAGTTTTGACAGCTGGAGTTGCAGGACCCACACTTCAGCGAGGAATCAGGTGGACATGAATCAGAACCAGGCTCAATATCTTTGTTTTCACACACACACACACACACACACACACACACAAAAAGAAGAAACAGTCTGTCACTACGTATCCTGATAGCCTATTACTATGTTGCGGAGAAGACAGACCGACGGTATAAAAACGACACTTCATAAAACTGCAGGAAGTTTCCAATCATCTAGAAACTGGGCTGGAAAATGAGATGGAGGCCTCTGCCAGGTCTTTGGCCAAATGCAACTAATGCAAAATGGGAAAACATTCTTTATTTTAACTATTCTTGTCAGATTTGCCTTCCGTTCCCTAAACACCAAGTCGTGACTAGATGATGATGACAATGTTTGTGTTGGCATCCAACCGTGTGCTCCAGCATAAGTGAACTGAGAAAACCTCCGTATTTTTTTTGCTGAGGCGGCAACAGTGATGATGAATAGTTATATTAGCACAGAAGAACCATGTGTCATTGGGTATTTCTTTTTTCAGTTTGATCTCTTTCACACAGAGATTTCTGTTCTTTTTTAAAATTTATTTATTTCAAACACACAGTAAAAGCAAGCAAGAAAGAAAAAAATTAATTTAAAACAAATTATCATGCGCAATTGACATGCAATTCTACATGATCTCTTTGAAACTCAACTTATAAACATTTAAATCTCCAAACACCAGATAAACTTAAATTATTTCCACATTACAGGACACTTAATTCTCACATTCTCATCTTTAAATGTACTTGTACATTTTTTTAGATCATCATTAGCATTTTTGGTCTTTGAAACATGTACAACATATTTCCCAATAATCTCCTTTTTCATAAGAAATGTTGGTCAACTCAAGTTTATTTGCACAGCATATTTCTGCAGCAAGGCGTTTCAGTTGAAGGTGCTTTAAAACACAAAATCGCAAAGTTGCAAAATTACAAAAGGCTGAGAATATGAATCAGATTGAAAATCCAGCTGATTTTAGCTCAACAGATTAAGCCACTGATGAACAGACAGCGGTCCTGAAGTTGCATTGGGGTAACTCTCCCATTTTAATATGTATCTTTGAATCAAAAATACTATTGTCTGCAGAAATGATTAAGTCTTGCATGTGCCTTTCACGGCTTGCTGTAAATTCGCTAGTTCAGACAACAGTATGGCTCTGTAAAGATAGGAGCTGCGAGGGAGATGATGTGTCCCTGCTGCGGAGACGGAGTGTGTCACATTGGTAATAGGACCACCTGGTGTGTCTCCATCTCCTGTGTGGCTGACTGTGTTCCAGTCAGCTGTGCTTTGATTCAGCACACAGTCTGTAACACAGAACACCTGCTCTGAGAAACACAAACAGCAACAATCTGCTTCACGGGAACGCGGTAAGGTGAGACTTCCTGCTTTCTGTCTGGCAGTGCCGAAGCGGTTCGGGGTGAAGACGTGCACACGGGTTAAAATCCCATCCGCAATAAAGTGACCCAGTTCTTTATCTTGGCATTTGTTTAAGGGAATAAAGTCTGATTTTTGTCATGCTCAAGCTGTTTCAATTCTCAGAAAAACAAAATGAGTCTGAAAAAAGAGTCAAAGAGACAGAATTTTAACTGCTACCAAGCTTAAGCTGCCATGAGTTTGTTTTTTTTATTTTTATTTTTGCTGCTCTTGATTATGTTTAAAAAAAAATAAAACTTAAAAATAAAATAAAACAAAATTGCCATGTAAAATAAAGACGGCAACTGAGAAGTTACTTTGGTTTAATTTAAGTGCTGAGTCAGCGCTCAATAACCACTTTCAGCCAACAGATAAAACTTTGTTCCCAAAAAAATTTTGTTCATTATGTGAAACATGAACTAATTTAACAAGACTGTTGAATTTGATGTTATCCATATGTTAGACATTAGAAGTTAATAAATTTATTTAGTTATATATTTATTTATAAAAGCTGAAACACTGAGTTCCTTCAAATCGTAAGTGAAACATTGATCAACATATTTGATGAGTTATTCCTCTGTGATTTTGATCAGGTTTTTTGGCAAATTGTAACGTGTGCTGCTTGTTTCATAATTGATGATTGTATAATGATTTTATGGTATAAAGCACTCTGAACTGCCTTGTTGCTTAAATGTCCTATTCAAGTAAACGTGACTTATTTTGGACGCCTAAATCAACTTTGCAGGTCCTAGAATCTTGCTTAAAGTGAGAACAGGACTCATATTTTTGAGGTATTTTAGTGATTTAATGTTCTGTGTTTTATCAATGGTTATTTCCTCGTTTGATATTTTGGGAATAATTTGGTCACATTTTTGCAGTGCGTCAAACACAGAGGTATCTGATTGTGGTTTATTCACCAGCAGTTCAAAAGTTTTTGTGAATCTTCAGAGTCCCAAATTAAACTGTAAGGTATTTACAAAAAAAGAAAAAAAAAACAACAATTGTTGCTGCTAAGCAGGTGGATATTTTATTGATTTAGTGATTTGGAGTGATGACTTGGCCCTTAGTTGAGCACCAGGCCAGCCTGGTTCTGTGTGTACGGATCGCCCCGTGCTCGCTTTATTGATCAAAACAGCAACATTTTGCATAGCAATTCGAGCCGGTTTCTGCTCTCCGCCTGAGCGAACACGTGTAAAATGGAATGAGTGGGAAGCAACAGCTGAACACAGGGTAGAATAACCAATCAATGGAAGACAAATCACTTGGGCTCCTGTCCATTAATTTTCCGACATGGATTGCTGTGAAACAATCCAGGAGCTGTTTGTTTCCTTCGTGGACGAGCTCGGAGCTCAGCCGTTTGGTCTCTCTCTCTCTGGGGGAAACACTGTTGCTGTTGCAAAGACTCCCAAACTTCCCTTAGGCTCCTTGGAGACCTCCTTTAGCGCTCCAACTCTGACCTTCTGATTAGGATGGGCCCTTAAAGAGAGTTACGATCTCGTAGCGCTTAACAGAAACAGCCTGAACACAAGACAGGTGGGGGACAGGTTGTGTGACCACAGGAGGTTTTTGTACTGCAGGACTCCTGAACTTCTCGAGTTTTCTTTTTGTACATGTGTTCCCCCCCCCCCAATAAATCAATTTCCATATGTGCATGGATGAATTAAATCGTCTAAAATATGGATTTGTTTGATGTTAGACGATGCTGCTATAAAAACAGGCTTTAATTTAGTGAGAAGAGGGTTGAGGAAAAACTGTTATCAAGAGCAAAGAAGATTAAAATATACCCCAGAAATCTTACCCAAATCAATCAATCCGGTTTGTTTGAATGTTTGAAACAATTTTTTATATGACACATCAGTCATTTTAAAAGAAGAGCTGAGTGCAGTCTTGACTCGTGGTCAAAATTTTACATGACTCAAATATATGAATAGATCTCCATTAATAAATGGCTAAATTGTCTTTTAACAAACAGCTGCCAACATGGACCAGCCAAATGGTTTCAATCCATGCCAGGTCCGTCCTGCTCTCTGTCAGCGGTAACGGCGCGTTGCTGAAAGGGGATCGAATAATGAAGACGGACTACCTCCAAATCCTTCAGCCTCACCTCAGATCAGTAACTGTGCTTAAAGTCCTCATCCGTGCCAAGAATCACAGGATTTTCATGTGGGTAAAGTAAACATATAATAGGAGTTATTTTCTAAAAAGAAATCTCTGGGCATGTTCATCATGTCAGTCTAGCTGAAGTATGGCGAGGAGAAGGAAGAAGGGGGGCCAATATATTTGCCAAAGAATTAAAGTAACCTGAAATGTTTTCCTCTAACGCTACATCTGAAATCTGCTGAATCTTATTTTGCATTTTTCCTGAAACCGTGATCAGGCTTTACTACAAAAATTATCTGTAAACATAATATGATGAACGGTGGAAGATCAATCTTAGCTGAGGTGCTTGACTGAGTTTTAGAGAGGAAATATAAAGGCTGAATGAACGGGAAAAACATAGGAATTCTGTGTTTTTCTGTTGGCTTGATGGTATGTTTCCTTCGCTGATTGAAAGTATGAAGGAAGTGTTGTGACGCCAAGTGATGCGTTGCAGCGCTAGCTAGCCTGCTAATGCTCAAAGTCGCTTAAAGTCTCAGAAATTATTTTCTAAAGTGTATAATTTAAACTTTTCTCGCTTAAATTGTGTCCATGAATGGATATATCTATAATAGACCTATATCTAAGACTCAGACCTATATTATATATTGATATGTGAGCTTTCACTTATTTTAATACATTGCTGTTGTTTTCTTTTTTTAACACTATCACTTTGTTTGTTTTGGCTTGGTAGCATTCTGACAAATTAAAATATTAGCAAAAAAAGGTCAAAAAATCGCCACTAAATAAAATGTTATTTCTTAGATGTTTGATACAATTGTAACGTTTGTGTCCCATGTTTTAAATCCTGTGCTTAGATTTGTTATCAGAGACTGTTGAACACATTCTCACCTTCACGCTGTAAAACTCCATAAAGTTAAAATCATTTATATAACCTCAACATTTCTGCAGCAAAGCATTGCAGCTTCTCCCAGAAATGTTCGCTGACAATAATACTTAAACAGAAACACTCCCTTGCATCAACAAACAACTGGACAAAGTTAGGAAACGTGCCAGTAGTCGTTCCACATTTCCCACACGTTCTCTCCTAGGTTTCAAATAAGAATATTGGAACAGAATACATTTCATTTTTTTTGTTTTTTATCCAAACAAGTTTGCCTTCTAGATTTCTGATCATGCGGAAAAAAATAAATAAATCTCTTCAGATAAGTCTGAGCTTTGTTTTTATTCTTCATTTATTTTCAAGTACAGAAGTTTCACAGAGGAAGAGGAAGCAGAGAGGTGGGATAATCCCAGACAGCAAACAGACCAGAACCTTTTGTTCTTCTGCTCACTGAGCCGAGGCGAGTGTTTTCATATCGCTGTGGCTTCATGTTCTGCTCTGCTTCCTGATGAAGTTCCCTTCACTCCAGATTCTCTTGGAAAACTTTTATTGCTCTTTCCATGACAACTTTAAAAAAAAAAAAGAAAAGAAAATCTGTAGCGTAATTTATTTTCCAACACAAATAGGTAGAATGAAAACATTCTACCTATTTTAACAAGATGGCCGTAAAATGAATACTTCTTGCTATTATTAAAAATGTGTTCTCAGCTTACAACAGAAGAGTTTGTCAGTACTGGAACTTGTTTTTTTTTTTGTTTATCAAAAGGTGTCTGGAGGAAATTATAACAGACTCATGTTGTTTTAACAATGACTCAAAAATGCAGCGTTACTAAGATTTGGCTTTAGCTAACAAGAGTTACATAGAGTAAATTCTGCTGGGCTGGAGAAAACTTTGAACAAAGGTCAGGTTAACCACATTTTTTCAGTCAGATGAGTTAGTCATTGGAAGTTGGAATATTTGCGGCTGCGACTCAATATTTAGCTTTTTTTGTGACTAGAAATTTGCTAAAATAAAAATTCAACCTTTAATTTAAACGCATTTATTCAAGGAACTCGTAGAAATAATAATAATAAAAAAAAAAACTTCAGTAAATATTAAGATCAAATTGTACAACGAATACATAAACACTTTTAGCACGGACTGCATTAATAAAATGACCAAACTTAATCTTGCTTACATAGATTTATTTTTCTCCATTTTGCATCACTTACCTTGAAATGTATGCTCTGTATTTTCAATTTCTAATCTTAATCTGAAGGCTAGAAATGCATAACAATGACATTTAGTTAAATGAATGAGCATCAGTTTACATGAGCCAGGTTTCCTTTCCCCAAGCTGTGGGGGAAGGAGGCCTGGGGGTGGGATGTGGGAGAGCAAGATGGTATAATGTATCTTTATATCCGTTAATAAATTAATGCATCAGATGTCTGGAGACCACATTAAATTGTAATTGCTAAAGTCTAACAGAGTTGAGCCGTCACCAAGGGTTATCAGCAGACTAAAGCCAGATGCATTGATTATGATTAGTAGAGATAAATAGCTGCCTCTGAGTGGATGGGAAGCTTCTTTAATTGTGACGCCGTAAAACTCTGAGAATCAACTTGCATGGGGTGAAATGCAAAAAGAGAAAGCTGGAAAGGTCAGCAGGAAGGGACGAGTCAGACTTTAGACATTTACAGAACATGTTTTAAATGAAGCGGTTACATGTTTTACAGTCATCTGAAGTCATTTTTGTGGTTTCCAAGCAGCAATCAGGAAAACAAAAGTGGCTTTTCTCCTGCTTTTCGTGAACCAAAACATCCTGATTTGCAGAGGGGATCATGGGAGGTATTGTCACTGGAGAGACCTTGTTCCCGTCACACATATCTTAAGGAAACGGGTCACTTTTTACCTTCTGTGTGATCCCCTGGTCCAAAAGGTGAAGCACTGAATTTACTGCTCCATCTTTAATACCCTTATCTTTCATTAGAAGACATGAATTGTGACCAAAAGCGCAAAACGACATGCACAAGAGACTGAAGATACTCCTCCTTTAAATCGTCACAGGGTTGAGCTTGAATGAGAGCCACTGCTTTTCTGCATAGAAGGTTAGAATGACTCCTGAACGACTTCCATCAAAGATCTTCTGGGTATGTCACACTGGAGCAGACCAAATCGCAGAGTGTAAAGACTGAAAAAGTTGAATATGTTGAATTAAAGACATGATTTTTTTTTTTTACTTTTTGTGCTAGGACAGATCAAGATCATGTCGTCAGACCTTCCATCTAGACAGTTTGTTTACACCGGTGTGGGTTGGCCTGAAGTTGGCTCTGGTTTGGTTTACTCCCATAAAATACTATGTGTGACATCTGTAGTTGCTGTTGCAGTTGTGATTGCATGGCATAAAGTGTCCCACGGTTGGCGTATGGACATCATTACGCTTAAAGTACAGATGTTTCAGTCTGTTTGCAGGCTTTGAGGCAAAGTCAGCAGGTTCTGATCACTTTTTATCATCGCAGAGAATACTACTGCAATTAATTAGCTTTGAATTGACATTATTTTAAGTTTATGCTTCTGGTGTTTTATTTGTATGCATTTATCTATAAAAAGCTCCAAAGTGACAGCTGGTTGTCCACCGACAGAAAACCAAGAGAAAAGTGGATCTCCCCGAGCAGTAAAGTGAATTTATGTCCTTTTAATTTAAGTCTGAGCTGTAAAACTATCAGCAAGTTGCCTCGTAATGAGCAGATCAACAGAAAGCTGTAATTAAATGCTGTCAGTCCTATTTAAACATGACAGTTCGCCCGGTTTCACCCGACAGGAAATGGCTTATTAATCGTAATTGGTTGATTTCTTTTTTTTTTTTTATATATTTTACGGCGTTGACCTTTATCTGAAGGTTATGCTTTACGATCCTTCTGCTCTCAGTTCAACAACAAGCTTCACTTAAAGTTCAGGCAGTTAATTAATGATTGTTTGTGATACTTGATAGTTTAATTATTTGCTCGAGGAGATTTTCACACCAACCGGAGCAGCCACCCGACGCGATGCTCTCCATGCCAATATGGCTGCCGTTGGATGATGAATAGACTGGGGGTGTGGGGGCGGGGCCGGTAAATCTGTCTCCAACATGGCTGAGCAGAACTCCTCTTTGCTCGTTTTTTTCCCCACTACATTCGGCAGCTGTTTTTCTTCCTGATTGGCTCCTTTTCCCCTGATATTTTCCCGGTTGGCCCAGTGAGGAACAGATGTGATTTCAATGTCATCACCCTCATTTAGTCCCTGACTAAATTTGTTTGCATGAATTGCAGGTTAAACAGCACCCAGACAGACTGTTAATGGTCTTACATGTTGCGGCGCTGAACATTTGCGGGGCCGATTGGCCCACCAAGATGTGAGGAATGCTTTAATTAGAAAGGTGTTGGATCCAAATGCAACACATGCAGCTGTAGCTGTTTTGTTATAGGGAATATATATATATATAATCAGGATTATTTCAATCATAACTATTTGAAATTTGCTATGATTCATTGTCATTGACTTTGGAAAAGCAATGCATCAATGAAAAAATGTAGAACAATATATGCTTTATTCATGTTTGATTATTTAATTAGGAGAGAGCACATTGGTCAACACGCAGTGTAAATACGCGGGGATTAGCACAATAAGTAAATTTCATCCTTTGTCTTCAGGCAAGGAAGCACAAAAAAAAACCTCACTATACAATTCACAGAGCAGAACACAGCACACATCGTTCCCTTCAATGAAGTCAGAAAACAAAAAGAACCTTTACATAAGAAATAACTTCCCAACAGACAGAAACAAGAGCCTCAAAAATAACCAGTGGAAGACGTCATGAACGGGTACATGACTGGTTTGCCTTCAACAAATTTTTAAGGTTCTGTTTAAAACATTGCATAGTTTTCACTCCCGTTGCAAATGTGCACAAAACTTCGTCTGTATTCCACTAATTTATTTTTCAAATAACATGTTTCCATTAAATAAGAAATGCAAATGAAATCAAGCATTAATAGGTTTGTTCATGTGATAAGTTACCAACAAACATGATGTGCCATCATTCTCCGACTACTTCCTTCCCTCCACTTTCGCGTGGTTTGTTCCAGTGGCAACATCTGACTGTTAGTCACGTGATTCGTGTGATGCAAACAAAGTGTCTCCATTAGATTTGCAAAATAGAATTTCAATTTCTATGTGGTCGAAAAACAGAAGAAAAAAAAACCTTGCGCCAGCGCCAAAACTTATTGAAAAATGTTTTTCTCCATTAAACAAATGTATTTTCAAAAAGCTCAAATTGCTCAATTATATGGTCAATAGAAACACAGCTACTGTCTTTGATTATGATGGTTGTCTGTTCCAGGAAGGTGCACCTCTAATAGACACCACCTTCTTTCTAAACTGTGTTCTGCACCTCACTATGTTGTCGTCTCGTCCGGTTTGTGCTCTAGTTTGTAATAGTGCACATGAGGAGGAAAGCATCTTGAAAGTGCAATGCTCACTCAGAAAGATGGAGCTGGCGGCATCATGCAGTGGGGATGGTTTTTCAGAGTTGAGAAGAAGATGGGGAAAGCTAGATAAAGGACAATCCTCGAATAGGCTACAAAAGACAGGAGACTGGGACAGAAATTCATCTTATCGCCAAAGAACTACCATAAACATCACCAGAGATGAAATGTAATTGTGTAGATCAAAGCAAATTAATGGAATGGAATGGCCTAGTCAAAGCCTAAGTATAAATACAATAGGAGTTTGGGGCAGAACTTTAAAACTAATGTTCACACGAGTACTCCCTCAAGCCAAACTGAGCTTAAGCTACACAATATTGCCCAAAGTATCAGGTCACCCATGTCAAAACTATCAATTTAAAGTTTCCCAACCTCTTCCATGACTGCAGGCACCAGAAGTCAAGAGTGTTGTGCCCAGAATATCAGAAGAGTACTTTGGATTTAGTTGATTGCAATGTGATAGAATTTGGAAAAATCTATGCAGTGTGAATACTTTTGTAAGGCACTGCAATTATGATGATCATATTCTTTAAAGAAACCATTCACGTCAATTATCCATTCTGAAAAATGGCTGTTTTATAACAGTTTGCCGTGAAGTCACTTTCACTGTTTTTGTCCTTCAGAGACACAAAAAAAGCCCAGAAAAAAATAAATAAATAAAATGAAGCCTAATTCTGGAGGAAGATGAAGTGAAGTGACAACACCTTTATCATGATGTTGTCCAAAAGACTTAAACCTTAAGTGGTTGACTGGCAGAAAGCCTGAAACTCTCCCTGAAACATTCACCCACCAACACAGATTTACTTCAAATTGTGACGGTTTCACACATTAATATTGACAAAATCTGACAATAGCAGTTTTTCAGACCCTGTTTCGTCTGCACCCTCTCTGCGTAATTGCTTCATTTTAGAAGGGGGTTTATTTTGTTCATGCTATGTTTGGAACACCGGCAAAACCCCTGCACATTGCGCATTTAGTATCTCATAATGCTTTAAGTCATTATTGGCCTTGGAGGCCTATTAAATCTTGTTGCTTAGCATTGACCAGCGTTCCTCGGCGGCGCCCCGGCTGCGGTGGGGATTTGCAGCCGACGGGGCTGCGTTCAGACACCGCCGCCTGCCTTGTTCACAGCGGCCATGTGAAAGGAGCTAATAAAAATGTTTATTAAACAGTTCTCTGAGGCATGGGGCACAATTCATCTCCTTCTGCTTCACCTGCCAAACAAATACACATGCATGCGCAGGCACGCACGCACACAAAGAGCCAAGCCCGGCTGTGATGCTGCAGCAGGCGAGCGTGCCCTCTCTCACACGCGCTCAGGTGATGAGTCATCTCTGCTGCATTTAAAGCAGATTTATCCAGTGAAGCTGCTGGGAACTCAGACTCCGCTAACACCCTCGGTAAATAACTCCCACTCACTGACAGGGTACACGGCAGATTTCATTCTGAAATACCAGCGAGTCAGCTGAGCAGATGGTCGGCAGCTTTGTTGGTCAGTCCTTTGCTTAATGAGCTGTTTGGTCCACCGCTCGTCTGCTAATGTGGAGAAGTTACATTTATGGAGATTAAACGGCAGAGTTTCCCTGTTTATCTGCTACAACTTGGTCCATTCAACAGATGGAGTGAAGCCACGTCTGTGTTTGTGCGCTAGAACACACGACGGTGTTTATTCACGTGTTCCCGGCTGACTGTGTTGCAGCTCCTCTTACCTGAACTTTTCCTGTTGTCGTGTTCATTTAGTGCAAGCAAATGCCTCGTTTGCTAAAACATTTCATTTTCCTTTTCCAAAAAAGAAAAAAAAATATTCACAATAGGCCAAGTCCTGCAGAGATTTGCATGATAATCAGTTGGTGCCGACAGCTCAGACTTGGTGAGGTTTAAACAGAGTTTCTGAAATTGGGAATCCTGTCATGCCGGATTGGAAATCTCTCCATCACGGTTCAATTTAGGTCAGCTTAGTGAAATTACATGGTAGCAGTTTAAATTGCCTGTTCATTCACACACAACTGAATCACATGTTCAGGTTCAGATGAAGTTACAGTCCAATTTGGTCTTTTTTATGTTACAATATTCTCAAACTCAGTTGATCGTAGAATAGAAATATCTTTTATTCTCCCACAACGGGGGAATTTCAACAGCAAAGTGACAGCCAATCAAAGCAATTAGAGTCACATAAAGATAGGATACAGAATACGTAAAACAGAATAAAGAATAAAAATATGGTACAGTAAGGGCAAAATTACAGTATAAACACATTGTAGTCAAAAGGAATATGCAACCGAGTTGGCTAATTTAAAAATGTGCAGAAATGTTATTCAGAGTGAGTAAAGTTGTAGAGATACCAGCATGGATGGAAACACTTAGTATAAAATGAAGATCAGACAAACAATATGTGTTTAAGAAAAACTCAGTCCATTGTATAATGGTGTCGTTTGGATGACTTGTACGACGTTGCTCATATTGGAACGTTTGACTCTCTCTTTTATGTCTCTTCCAAAAAAAGATGCGCTCTCTTTTTTTTGTTTTGTTTGGTAAACGTTCGCCCAACAAGGCGGCATCTTCCTTCCCCTTGGAAGCCTGACTATGAAGAGAAGCTGAAGCGATGAGACAGTGATTTATGCTGTGCTGACACAGACCCTCGGTTTCAGGCCCACCTGGTTCCTGAACTTCTCTTCGAGTCAGCAAATCTCAGCAGAAAACTGTGATTGTGACATTAAACAGCTGACCTATCACAGACAGCCTGCCTGTCGAGGCCTATAGGCTACATATGGGTTTTGTTTGCACTCAGAACACCTGTAGGGGCTGACAGTGAACCATTGGTGTTATTGTTGTGGTATATATTAAAACTCTGGAAACTACCCTCAGTATGTTAACAACCTTTATCTTTTTGGACTTCAACAAGAACCTTTTGGGCTTTTTTTCCATTGAATGCATATAGGTCATTTAAAGCAAAGTTTGGATCACTAATCAACTGATTCTGGAAGAAATAAATGAACTCTAGGTGAGAAAACACTTTAAATCTCTCCTGGTTTTTATTTATTTTTTCATTCTGTGTAATTTGTCTGCAAACTGTAGCCTGAGCTACGAGGTTCCTTCCCACAAATAACCCCAGGCAGCTTCTGGCACAGTCAAGCGTTTATTAACAAATTGCTTGGCACACACAAGTTTGGTAAAGCTATAGATTGTGCATAAAGTCCACACTGCCAATGCTCTCCTGGTCTCCCCCTCTGGGGCTCACCATATCACTGTAATTAAAGACACAGAGACTGACTCTAAACACACAACATGGTGTCTTAATCGGCTTCACCTGCCACTGTACCCCGATGCCCTGCATCACCTCTTTTCTCCAGATGAGATACAACTGCACCCCACCACCAGACAAATGCAACATTCAGATTCTGTCTTCTATGAAGTCAGCAGAGATCACAGCTCACCGCTTCAGAAAGTGAAAGGAAACAGTGAAATCAGAATTAAAAAAGCACTAATCTGTTTGTCAATCTGAAACAGGAGTAAAACACTCTGTTTTGACTCTTTTTAGCAGTTTGAACATGATTTTTAAACTAATTCTCCTGCTGAAGACTTTCTCAGCCCAGCTGAGGGCCAGAAGGAAAACAATCTGTCAAACTATAAATGATGATCCTTCCACATCTTCTCTCTAACTTTAGTGAAGTCACTCAAAACTCTGCGCGATAGTGTAATAACTAAGTTTTAATTGGATTTCACAAATGTAGGCTTCCTTCCCTCACAATTAATCTGGTACAACCCAGGGTTCTCTAGCCGCCATTAATGACTCCCAATTGTTTTAGGGCAGCTAAAACTCTAAATGAAAATGGAAATTCTTTCAAACTCAGGAAAAATGTCTAACATTAACAGAAGTGAAACACATTACTCCTGCGGGATCTATGCTAAAATTTCTCAAAGGCAGCAGTAGAACGTCTCTGGTTACGCTCAAGATTAAAAACACAATTTTGCCTTCCAACAGGGTTGGAGCCATTATTATATTTGCGCCTGTGATCTTAGTGTGAACAATATCCCAACAAATTAACAATGTAAATAGTCATTGAAATGGGCTGAAGCAGAAGTCAGATGTAAAATATTTTGCATTTAAATATACCGAAAAAATGTAGGTGGGTTTGAACAGGCTGTATTACTGGACTAAATATCTCTCTTGTAATCTCATTTTGACTGTTTAGTTGCAGTGAACCTGTACCTTAAAATATTACTGACATTATGTTTTAATTACAAAGTAAATACTGAAACTATCTCTACAGATCTGGCCTGCTTACGTTCTGATCAACCAAATTTTAAAGATGTCTGTTTTTCTAAAAAAAAAAAAAAAAAAAAAACACACGATCGGGGAAGCATTAGGAACTAGTGATCTTTCCTATAGATGGACTTTCCTAAACATTTATCATGAAGTGACCCAAAGTTGTCCCACTATAGCAGAAAGAACCACTGTAAAAACACATCAAAGATGCTCATGCGGGATCTGCTTGAATGATGAAGACAATATGAGCTTGTCATATTGTCAGAGAGTCAGTTCATTAACCATGTTATGGCTGATTAAATATTGATTGGTTTGATTGTTTCATTAACATTTTGCGGTGTTCCTCAGTTACCTGCTTTGTCTGCTTATTAATTAGCTGCTCAGTGATTGTATTATTTTTCGTTAAAAAGCTCGAGTGTTTGAACGCAAACCAGGCGTTTGCGTTCAAACACTCAAAAGTATATTCTTTCCCTTAAAAAAAAAAAAAAAAAAAAAAAAAAACATCAGCTCGATATGTGGTTTTCCAGCAGTATAAT
>CAEGAE010026133.1:0-31235 GCA_903067095.1 Girardinus metallicus
TATATATATATATATATATATATATATATATATATATATGACATCATGTCCCAATCAGGAGGAATTGAAGACCAGATGAGAAACAAAGTCGTTGACAACAGTAAGAGAGAAATTTGGCAAAATTAATATTTTGTTGTAGTTTTGAATTTAAAGCGATACCAGATATATATTTTGTGATATTAAAATTTTGTGTCATCTCCTCCATTCTTCAATACAGCTGTGAACAACGTGTCAAACTCTGACCCTTTTCCTAACAGCAGGACAAAAGAAACACATGTTACAGTTTTCTTTCCACGTAGCACGACAGCAGACGCCATTTTTAACTGCTACAGATTGAAAACAAATCTCATAAGGTTGAAGACAGTCTATCAGACTGGTGAATGCACGATGTGAGACAACAGTAATTATGTCTGACCAAACATCTGGCCTGACAAATGCTGAACTGCATCAAAACTATCGGCCAAACACACACATTCAACTCATTTAAAAACTGCTGGCAGTGTGATGGTGTACATAGGAGCAGAGAGCATCCAAACATTAGACAGTGCTCAGTGACCAGTGAAGTGAATGCCAAGTGAAGGTGCAATCTCATTTACCTCAAGCAAGAATGTTTGTGTGCTGGTGTCTTTTTCATCTGGCTAAGAGTTCATGTAAGTTATCATTAACGTAAAGCTGTCAGCAGCGCTTGGAGAGAGAGCAGTGAAATATGGCAGGCGGAGGGGCTCCTTCATTTGGCAATTTATTCTCCCTGTTGATGCGTTGTTTGGCAGCAGCAGCATAAAGGAATAGTTGGGTGACTGAGCTTTAACAGAGTGTGTAAGTGTGTCTTTTGTCTTGTGGTGGGCCGTGTTACGTAGAGGACTGAGCAGAAGGCTAACACGCCCGAAAGACGAACAACCAAACTTGAAGTTCCGTGAACAAAAGTCTGTCTGTGGATGCTGATTATGTCATTGTGCGATAAAGACAACAGCCAAAGAAGCAGCAATGTCGTCTTATCTGGAATTAAATTAGTCAGTAAAAAGCCCAGAGGTCTTGCTAGCAGTAGCTCTTTTCGTGGCTCCATCTAGGAGGGAAACGCCGGTAGACAGATAAGTTCAGTTAGTGGCAGCAATGTTTCGTTTAGTGGATTTGAGGAGAACCGAGATAAGATTAAACATTGAAAATAAGGGTTAAATGTTTTCCCAGAGATACAATTAAATCACAATTAAGTTAACTAAATTAAGAGAATGTTTAGTTATTGAGACAATAAGTCAACTGTGGCTCAGCTAAACGTCAATATCTGGAAGTTTGTGGCTTCAGTGTAGCTGCTCTTTCGGGAGCTTTGCTTTGACAAAAGCTCCTGGAAGGCAACGTCCTAATCCATTTGTTCCTCCCTCCTAGTCTACCATTATTCATCATCAAGACATTAATTTGAAAGATCTCCTAGACTTGAGGAAGAAACTGAACCCTGCCATGGAAGGCACCAGTCAATGGTTTTCTGGTGAACCATGGCTTCAGACTCCTCTTGACGGATTGAAACTCTGCTGCTAACCACTCCGGTGCATGGAGAAGTTCATGGCTTGTATGGCGGCCCTTAGGTGCCCTTCTTTCTATGACTTCAGTAAGCACTAAAACCAGGACTAATGATGAGGGGCAGCCCTGGCAGAGTCCACCTTTTCTCTTAGTTCAAGCTCAGTCTTCTGCCAAGAATGCAAACACAGTTTTTTCTTTGGTATTGAAGGTCCGCATGGAGTTGAGTTACTTCTCACAAAGTGCCTCAAGCAACACGGTCGCAAGCCAGGTCCAGAAATGCCTTCACCTGAAAACCAGTGCCATTTAAACAAGCAATTAGCTCAGGGTTCACATTGAGATGAAAAAGTAACAAATCTTTCAGGTATTTTTAGGGGGATGCATAAGAAAAAAAAAAAAACAGGTCTTAGCTGCTTTGATTCAAACTGACTTCTTTATACTTGAAGTACAACATTGCAGGCAAGCACGTTAATAGACTGACAGACTGACTGAAAGTCCTTCTGGCCACATTAACTTGAGCAAGATGAAAAAGATTGTAGCCTTTTTCAGAGCAGCTAAAGCCACAAACTCAATAAATGAAACGGTTAGCCGTGAGATGTTTACCTGCCGTGAGGACCTTGAGCTTTCAGGAAGCTTCAGGGTGCTTTTTCTCTCCAAGTTGAGTCAACAGTTTTACCTTGATCCCAGGCAAAGCATTTTTCTCATCTGTAGCTCCGCAAATACTCATCGTTTTTTGATTTTTTTTGTTTTTTTTGGTTTGTTTTTTAGCATTTGCTGAACCAGAACTAAAAAAAAAAAAAAAAAACTTATCACTGAACGAGACAATGATCAATTGAACAGTACTGAAGTCTTTTGTTTCCATCTTTTTCTGGTTTGTTGTCCTCACCTTCTCAAGCTTGATTTTCCTTTCTTTCTGCCTTGGGGAAAGCATTGTTACCAAATGGACTCACTGTATCTAATAATTTTCCAGGCTGCAGCGGTCTTAGCTTGTACAGCCGCTGTGACATTTTGCCTTGAAACAGGACCACCGATCTGAAGGCTCTAAATGCCATATGAACACCACGGGGCCCAATTAGACCACTTTGCGTTGGGGAGACGAGGGAGACGGCTTTAGCTACAGGACACGTACACAGTCTGAGCCACTGTCCCAGAATTGTTTGTTTCTCCTCAGTAATGTCTGTAATAATGTTTGTGGGGAGGGGTGGGGGAAGCTTGGCTGTCTGTCTGTCTTTTCTCCATCAGTCTCCAGTAGGAGATGGTGGTGGAAACAATCTTTAGTAATGCAATTTGTGGACAAGGACTTTATTAAAGCAGATTCTCGTTGAGCCAAGGTTAATTCCTGTCCTTTCCTTCTAATGGCCGGAGAAACTCTGCATGCCATAGAAACTTTGTGCTGATGTCACCGATTTATTCTTTTTATTTATTTATTTTTTTAGCCAATCTGGGAATGGAGCTAAACAGTAATTTTGCAGGTTTTTATCTGTTATAACAACAGAATATTTAGATGCCAATCCCTTTTGAAAAGCACCTGGTTTCACTCCGTCATTGTAACTGCAGGCTAAAGTACGTCTAGAAACCGATGATTGTTGTAGCCTTTAAAAAAAAAATTATTTCGTTTTCAAGGAATTCATTTGTAGTAAAAATTTCATGTGATTTGTACAGAAAACTGAGTAGAGTGCATGTCAGCAGTGAGGAGATTTAGTGGTGACACGTTTAATGGCTGTACATTAAACTACAGAGACGAAATAAAAGAAAAGAAAAATGTGGATCCTAACACTAACACTACAGTTCTTTGCAAGTAATTATTTTAGTGTTTAAGGGGGTGCAACAATAAAGTAGGCTGTAAACAATTGTTCACTTTTAAGATTTTTATTTGAAAAATAAACATTTTTGAAAACCCCTTATCATTTTTTTCCTATGTGATACATTGTGCTGTACCAGAAAAATAAGCTTGTTGTCCCTAAAAGTAATGATTATATGATATAATAATAATTTTACAAAGCGCAGTAGATTTGGGAAGGACTAGATTTACACACCTTGCATTCATTGAAAGAAAATGTCAGATGTTTAGTTATTATCCACATTCTGCAGACAGAGTAAATAAATCTACTCGTTGTTGGTCTGCCCACCTGGACATTCATCTCTGCCGTTCGCTCTCCTGGACCGACTGCAGTCGCCATACTCAATCACAGCTCTGCCAAATCCATTATGCAGCAGCAGCGCTGTTCAGAAAGTCGTTCAGATGCAGATCACAAGCTATGTAAACCGAGCCGAGTCAAATTTGAATAAAGAAATGACCGCCAAGTTGAGTTTTGCATGTGCCGGGTGCATACCAGTGCACCAGGTGGGTGGTTTTATTGTCACAGGGAGAACTAGAGATTAAACCAGTGAGCTAAAGGAAAAGAAAAGGAGTGAAATTGGCTCCATCAGTTCGGACCCGTTGGGACACCGTGGCGTCTGATTTCGAGCCAGGCTGTATCTGGGTAGGAAAATGGACGTTTATGCTGGTTTTTATGATAAATCTGCTGACATTTGACAATACTCAGTTTTACCTGCCCGTTCCCTTTCATCCATTGACCAAAAACTAATTTTACTAAAAACAGCTTTTTTTTTTAAGTATGCTGGAAACACAAATATCATTGGCAGAGGCAGAAAACTTGATTGCTCATTTTGTGACTTCATAAAACTTGTAGAGGCAACCCAGATCAAGTTTAACTGTGCTGTGAAAGTCTGCTAAGCTTTCAACGTATTTCTGATTTAAAATGTCATATTGGCTAATATTATTATTATTAGTCTTTCTGCGTGGAGTTTTCATGTTCTCTGGGGATCTCTGGGCACTCCTGCTTCTCCCACAGTCGAAACACACGTCTGGTCCTTTTGCTTAGGTCGATATATGATGCGTGAGAACTTAGTCGTTTGTCCTGTTTGTTCTCTGTGTTGCCCTGTGATTGGCCTGATCCAGGGTGTATAGTGCATAGTGACCACTGGAGATAGTTCACTAAGATATATACGTTGAAGCACTTCATATTTTTTTGCCGTGACGTTCTTTAAAATAAGTTCATTTCTTTATTGCTTTGCTTATCTTCTGCGGTGTGTGTCGTTTGCCTCACTGACTTTGAGCTTTCGTTTGCTCGTTGTGTTGCCTGTGAACTGTCATCGCTGCTTGTGTTTCATGTAGGCACGTTTTAATGAAGTTAGCTCAAAAAGTAAGAAAGTTTGAGTGTGTTTTTTTCTCTGTGTTGCAACAATGCTTATTTGCAGTACATTTTAAACAAGTGTAAAGCTGTCTCAGTTGCCTTTAAAAGTGTTATTCAAAAAGTAATAATAGTGGATCAGATTCAGATTTTCTTACTACGTCTGAACGTTCAATATGCTAAGATTAAGCTGCGAGCTAAAGATGGTTGTGTTGAACTGTGCTTCGTTTTGTGATTGAAGTCTAAAATTACTCGGTCCAACGTTCTTTGGACTTTCCCACTGAAATATGACATTAGTCGCATTAGGTTTTTTTAATTTTATTTTTTTTTATCTTCACTTGAATCCTAAGTACTTCAAAGACATTCCTGATCTCTTTGACAGTGTAGCTTGATTTAATGTTCACCAGTGCAGAAAGATTTTCTAATCTCTGTAAAAATGTTTCTCTGGATTCAGACCAAGTGTCTCTGACATAAAAAAAATAAAGTTTCCCTGAACATGCTGTGTTTTCTTAATGGAAACATAGGAACTTCAGGTTTGTTTGTTTTTAGTATAGTTAAGTAGCGAATGGTCTGACATTCTAGATATTCTGCTCACTACAAATACACTGATTATTTTTGCTGCGTTTTTCTACATAGCTGCTTGCCGTACACAAGTAAAACTTTCACACGTTTCTTCCTTCTCTCATCAGATTGCGCTACTTTCATTGAAACATTCTGACTCTTTCAGCTCCCTTGTAGCAAACTCGCTGCCAGCAGTCATGTGCCTTTTAATAAGGAATAACTCGACTCTAGTCACTCTAGCATGTAATCTAGTGCTAAACCAGCAGTTGTGGATCTGAAAGCTCTGATCCTCAGGAAGAACTCGTGGTCTGCTTCACGGGAACCGTTGGTTTGATTAAACACTGACATTCGACTGCTTGGACCGAAGAAAACTGAGGAGTATATTTGCCGTTAGCAATTAGCCGTCAGCCATGAGCTGCAGTGACCTGTCCGTCTGACGTCCGGATTTTGAGTTGAGTTTGTTCCAGTTGGAAGAGTTTCACAAAACCAGTGGGATTTTCTATCTGCTCTGCGGCAAACTCTGTCAGCAGCACACGGTTTTCTCTTCATGTTGTGCTTGTGAAAACACAACCTTTCACAACCTTTTTATACAAACATGTAGAACAATTCTGCGTCCAGCCTTTGTTTGTATTTATATTTAAACAAACGACCTGCAAAGCATCTGGAAACTCTTCTGGTTTGAACCTGGGGAAGGGTACATAAATATCGGGCTCCGGAGGTCCAGCATATGCTAATGTTATTTAAGCGCACCGTTGTTCAGCAGTTTGGTGTTGACATTCTGATGATCCCCAGTGTTGCTGACAGTTCTGTCTGTTGCTCCATCTTCTCACAATGCGCTTTGAAAGAACGGCAATTTTCTGTACCTGAGCGTTATTTTTCAACATACCATCTGAATGGTATCTGTTTGCACATGTGCTTTTTCTCGTAACTTCCTGCAGCTAATCTACGTTTTGTTTATTTATTTATTTATTTTTTGCCCCACATCCCATCGCAACTCGTAGAATTTCACTCAGGCAGAACTCAGTGCAAATGTGAGAGCGTTTTGAGTATTACGCCTGCATGCGTGCATGTGTGTGCGTGTGCGTGTGTGTGTGTCAGCATGTTTCTGTGTCGGCATGAGTCTGAGTGTGGGCCTCCCATGCATATGCAGCCCCTCTTGGCTGCCCCCTCCTCTCCTCAAAAAAAAAAAAAAAAAATCCCTCCTTGTTTTCCAGTGATGTTGGATGCAGAGAAGGTGGAGGAAGGAAGAAGGGTGGTTGGTGGTGTGTGTGCAGATGGTCTGGTCAGAGAGGAAAAGAGGGGAGAAGGAGCTAGTGTGAGAGTCAGGGGAGTGATTGTGGAGCGGCGGGTTCTTTTATTTATTTTTTTTGGCAGGGACCGGCCGGTGGGAGGGCCTATTGTGATGCAACGTTGCATAAATAATGCCACGGGGCTTCTAAATGCTGCGTTGCCATGGGGACCTTTGTGGCTCACTGAACAGTAGGTGTGTATGTGCGCTCTTTTTTTTTTTTACTTCGTCTTCTTTTTTTTTTTTGTATGCATGTGTATGTGTGTGCCTGTGTGCTTCACGGCCCCTGAGCAAGGAGAGAGAAAGAGACACAGAGACTGGGAGGTGGGGGGGCCGAAGAGGGGACGAGGGGGCCGAGCTGCAGTCAGCTCAAGTGACACTTGTGGTCTCTCAGTCTCTTTCTTTCCGCCTCTGTCGCTCGCTGCGTCCCGACGCGGGATATATGAGGGTTCGGAGCGGAGGGAAGAAGCGTCGCACAGATGGGAGCTCAGAGAAGCAGCAGCAGGATCCTTTGTGAATTTCTGCCTGCTTTTGCATTATGGTCCATGTGAAGGTAGGCTACGGGTCCTTGCAGCTTAAATTGTTCTGCTCCGTAGGTTTTGCTCTGTGTTTGACTTTTTGTGTTTTTGTTTTAATTTTGGAAAAACAAGAGATTGCACATGAGGTCCTGGCTCCTTCTCCCACAGTAACAGGTGTCTGGCCGTCAGCGCTGAAGCAGAGATCAGACAGGCATGGAGGGAAAAAAAAAATGGAGGAGGGAGCGAGCCATTGCAGTGTGGCTTCTTTTTTTTTTTTTTTTTTTTTAAAGATTGTGTTTGAGTTGGTGTCAGTATTTGCTCTCAGCAAAATAACCCGATTTAACAAAGAATCGAGGAAAACTTTCTTATATAGATGTTTCCCTGAAAGTAGACTCCATTTTTTTCTTCTTATTCTTCTTCTTGGGCTTATCATCAGTCGATTAGGGAGTTTAGATTGATTTGGAAGCGTAAAAAGTCAGATCTCGCGGGGGGGAAAGTGTGCTGTGTGTTTTTTTTTTTTTCCTTTCATGCTGTGGTGTTTAAGATGCAAATGAGAGTACCTCTGCTACCAGCGACTGGCTTTTATTCTCGCAGAGGACAACGAGGATCTTTGGTGATGTCGACGTGCAACTGTGGGCCTCTCAGAGGCTTTTCGGTTGCAACAAACACAATTTTAGACGCTCGACGCCGGCAAAATGTTTCAATGAAAGTAAAACGTCTTTTTTCGCAGTTGCACGAACACGGCTCGCGTCTTGCGTCCTGCTGCGTCCTGCTCACGGCGCATCGATTGGTAGCTTTTTTTATTTTGTCTTTTCTTTTTATCTATTGCAATTCGGCCGCCTTTCAAGAGAGCTTGGAATACTCACCACCTGACAAAGCGGCGGTCGTGTTGTTTTATCTGGACTTCAGAGGCCAACCGTTGCATTTATGCGTCAAGTTCTACGTGAGAGTTGTGCCTGGCTGGCGAGTGCGCAGCCTGCACGAAAACGAGGGGAATACGCCGCGTAATTACCGTGGAACTCGCAAATTGATTCGCCAAGGTGCGACAAGAACGGGTCTTTTAAAATAAAATGGTTTCGCAAAAGAAGGGAACCCTGAAGTTTGCCCGAAGCGTTATTCAGGTTTAGGCTTCACAGCGGAAAAACGTGGCCTGCTCAAAACTAGTTAAAAAAGATATAAAACCAAATGTGTTTCCCCACCATGTTATAAATAAAAAAAAAATCTACAGATGGAATTATTAACTTTTAGTCAATTTTCAAGAATTATTGACTTTAAAAAAAGCCCATATAGCTTGCAGAAAATGTACTTGCATGTAAGTTGTTTGCGCTAGAAACTAGCAAAAAAAAAAAAAGACTTGGTAAGGTTCAGTGTTTTTACAGTGCAGTCCATTAGCAGTTGCAAGCAGAAACATTAGACTAGTAATGCAGTGAGAGCCAATGTCCCTTATATCTTGAGTTGAAGTCAATTCAAGTCTTTTCTAACCACAACTGAGCGTCTTCGTTCATGTTACTTTTTTGCTACTGGGTTCTTTTACTTGATCGAGCGCTACAAAAAGACTCAAAAGTGTGTCGCGTTTAGCTTTGCTCCTGTCGAGGTTGACGTTTCTTTGCAAAGTGAGGCAGCACGATCATCAATTTTCAACTTTTGCCGCTAATTCTCAAGCTTTGTTTCGCTCCGTCCATGTTCCCGTCTCCTCTGCTCCATCGTGCCGCTTCCTCCACGTTTCAACGCTTGACGCTGTTTTCGGGAGGCGCTGGGTGTTAGCTTAGCTCATTTTGAAAGGTTGACATGTTTGTCTTATCTGACACATCTGCTGTGTTTCCTAATAGGATGTCTGATGACTTTTTCTTTCCGCTACAATTGCATTCTACTTGCTACTCCTTTTTCTGTCCTTTCTGAAACGCTCTCCCACTTGAGTTAATGAGAACCTTTCAGATTTATGTTAGAAAATACCTTGGAAGATGTGATTTCTTTTTTTCCCTCCACTTCACAGTCATGTACCACTCTGTGTTCATTTGGATTTCAACGTCAAATGAAATCCAAATGAAACGCATTCAAGTTCGTAACGCCCAAAAATGCGGAAAAGTTTTAAAGGATTTGCAATTGCATGTATCTTGCCAGAATGACATATCACACAGAGCTTATCAGCTCTTTTGGATGTTTACCCTTGGTTATCATTTTCACTCCCTTCATATTTGAGCACATAAACACATCCCCCCCCTTCCTGATCTTACATTTTTGGACTGTTTACTTTGGTAGATTAGGTCAGCCTCATGCCAAACATGAAAAACCCCATCTGGGCTTCATTTTTATATATATATATTTTTTTTAAATTGTAGGCTGATTTTGTACTTTTTTTTTTTTTTTGCATGTGGCAAAGTTCAAGCTTTACAAGGGATGAGATTGGAGGGCAAAGATCTCAAAAAGAAACATTTTGCTGCTGGTGTTTCCTCACTCGCTTTTTGACTTTTCACGAGATAATTCGGAGTTCGGAGTTTGATTTCTTTCAATTATGTTGTTTTCCCATCAGCTGAGCACACCTGTTCCCACGACGACTCATCGCTGTCTTCTTTCGGTGATTACATTACATTTGTTTGGTAAACCAACCAGAAAAATCCCCCCCCCCGAAAAAAACAAACACAAACCATTCACCAGAAAGCAGCAGTAGGCCGGAACGAAAAGAAAAACCTCTGCTTATTTTCTGCTCATTTTAAAACATCCCCAAGACAATTTGATGTTGCTGTTGTTTGCCTTTTTTTATTTAGGTATTTGGCCCAAATAGATCAAATCAGTTACGTGTAATCGGCGGTAAAGATCTTGTAGCCACAGGCCCAAACACTCTTAATTGGATGCCGGTTTGTTTGTGTGCATCAGGTAATTAGTGGTTATTTGTCACACTTTTAATTAAGTGGGTGGGGGAGAAGCTGGGGTTCATGCAAAAGCAACCCAATTTTGGATGAACAATTTTGCTGTTTTTATGTTTACCTTCTAAATTTAACTTAGATTTAACATGTCGTAATGTTGGTATAAAAGCCACAAATAATTATTCAACTAGAATCTTTTTTTTTTTTTCTCGCAGCAGCGCTGAAGGCTTTCCACATACAGATTTGGATTTAGTTCTGTACTTTGACTAGACCCCTTTTTTTTCCTTTGTGGATTTCTTTTTTTTAATTTTTTTCTAACAATGTTTTTTTTTTTTTTTTTGACACTTTCTGATACAGTCCAGATTTGTGGATTTGGTTACGCTTTCCATTCCTGGTCACTTTCTGGAAGTGTTTCCTCGCGCTTCTTCTACTGTACATTTACGCAAAAATAGCGAATGTTTTTTCTGACAATGGCAC
This sequence comes from Girardinus metallicus, assembly GCA_903067095.1. Lineage (NCBI taxonomy): Eukaryota > Metazoa > Chordata > Actinopteri > Cyprinodontiformes > Poeciliidae > Girardinus > Girardinus metallicus. The sequence goes on from CAEGAE010026133.1 coordinate 10,412, forward strand.
AGTTTGAGAACGGGTCCCAGAGTGCAGCGGTTCTAAAATGTACCGGTGTCCGTTGTCTTGTAAACAGAATAAATGGATCTTTTCTGTCAGGGAATCCCTCGCTCGTACAGAGAGCTAAGGACGCAAAACACAAAGCTTCCTACAATCCGCAGAAGAAGAAGCTAACGACAATGCCGGCGGTACGACGATTCGCGTTTCCCCATCAGATACGATTCCCCCGGCGTCTCCTCGCCGCTCTGCGCCGCCCAGGTGGCAAAATACACGCGTGCTTGTTCAGCGCTCTTACCTAGACAACTACGGACACACTGAAGGCTCAAACAACGTGTTTCAATGAAGTTGTCCCACTTTTTTGCAACTGCGCTCTCATCGGACACACACACATATGTAGTGTGTGTGTTGCCCTAGATAGTGGGGGAACAGTGTCTGATGGGGAGGCATGAATCAAAGTAGGCTTTCAGGTAGAACGTCTTGCGGCACTTAGTTTCAAAGAACCTAGCACCAACTAGAGGCGTGGCGAGGGCATTACACCTTTTTGATGCATACCGTTACTGTGTAAACAAAGATTGCAACTAGAATGTCTTCACGTAAATGTGTTTAATAGAAAGTGGGGGGAAAAAAATCCATTTTCATTGGATCATAGTCGTGTAAACAGAACCTTAGTTTAGAGGTTTTAGAAATCGTGTGCCAATGTTCTCCTCGATTTTGGTGGGACATAAAAACAAACATCCTTCGAATCAAATCAGATTCCTGTCCAATTCCATTTTTTTTTGTTTGATTGAAATATACGATTGTTTGCTGTATGTCTCTGATATAAAATGATCCTCTTTATTCAGATCACATCAGTGTTACATACACTTCACTGTTTGCTGCGCTGCACCCACTGACCAAGTCATTACATGTGAAGAAATGACCGACAGCTTTCTCAATTACTGCAGTAACTTCAGCCAGCCCACAGTACCAAGCAAGAATCCATACAGTGTAATTGTATTGATTTCTTCTTTCTTTTCTTTTCACCTGAATCTGTCACTTCAAGTCACACACTTTCCCTCCTGAAGCCCACCTTCTTCTTCTCCTGTTGTCCCAGTTTTGGCTTTTTTTGCGTCTCTTGAGGTTTGGCACTGGCGTACCGGCAGACATGACCAAGTCTTGGCCCGTCTCCCCGTCACAAACTCACTTTCGCAACAATTAAAAACGTGCCGCAGACGGCGAGTTCGAACCGATGAGGCCCGGGATGGCTGTATATGTGACAGTAAATAAACATAGTGACTGTTTTTGACACATTTTCTCTCTCTCTCTCTGTCTGCCTCTAGGAGCTGCAGTTTGAACGTCTGACCAGGGAGCTGGAAGCCGAACGACAGATTGTTGCCAGTCAGCTGGAGAGATGCAAGCTCGGCTCTGAGACTGGAAGCATGACTAGCATCAGGTGTGTGTTGTGCCGCTGTTCTGACACCTGCCGCGTCCTCTCCTGTGTGTTTACCTGCGTGTTTTTGTCGGCTGTGCTCTTGCAGGTGACTGGCTTTTTCGGTCACGTCGGAGCTGCGCTTCCCGATTTGTGCGCTGGGAATTAACATTTCAAAAAACTGTCTTTTTTTTTTTTTTCTCTCTGCTTTTGAAGTCAGCTGGCGGCGTGTCACATCCTGTTTGTTCCCTTGCGTTTGCACGCGCTTACTTAACTGCGTGGTTGTGACGCTGCAGCATTTGGTTCACCTGTTTTACGTTTCAACGCATGTGTTTTTATTTTTGCTATTCTGTCTGGCGTTCTAGTTCTCTTCACAAAATGAAAGTTATGAACCGCTCATGTTTTCCGTTTTACAAGCTTGAGTAAAAAGCTTCAGAAGGGAAATTATTTCAGTTTAAAAGATCCGGAGTTCATCTTTTTTTTTCCTTTCTAAAAAATAAATACATTTTAAGTATACCTACAGGATATTTTTATATGGGACATTTGTTTAAATTTAGAAGATTTCTAAATGTGCTATCGCTAGCATTTGTGCTACTCAGTCAATGCACCAGCTTATTTGTCTTTAAAGAAAATCTTGAGGCAGATTTCTAAGACTTTTTATATTATCATTGTTTAATTTGATGCGTTTTATGCAGAAAAAAGTCTCTGCAAAACAAATCACCTTAATCATCACATTGTGTTTACTTTAGCTGACCTCACGCTAGCACAATGTGCTGTTATCATCTCTAACGTCTTGACAGTGGTTGTCAGATGAATGAAATATTCTGGACGACAATGGAAAGCTGAAAAAGACAAGAGAACAACTGGCCGTTCATTTAGAGAAACGAGCTGAGTTACCAGCCACAACCTCACTGCCAGATTTCATATTTAGGAAGTGACATAATCATGCAATAGTTAGTTAGTATGCAGAAGAAATGCAGAAAGGGATGTAATTTTGCCACTTTAAAATATTTCCACGGCGGATATGTCTTACATGAAAGTACAAGATTATAACTTGTGTTCTTAATTGTACGAAATCCAGGCTGCACGAACTTTTAAAAAGAAATCCTGTGTCAAGTCACTAATTGTTGATTTGATCAGCAGTAGTTTAAAAGGATTCAAGCATCTGAGAAAAAAATAATTTTTAAGACAATAAAGCTCCTTTTTCTGTGGTGTTTTATCAACCATTAAACACAGAAATTGGGGCTGAGAAAAACAAAAAAGCTGAAAAAACCCTGAAAAATGCTATGCAGCTGTCATAATTGGCAATTTTGTTGTTTTTCTTTTTTTTTTCTCTTTTTGTTTAGAGCCTCGTTCCTTGCGATTAGGGGGAGAAAATTGTGCAGTAGGAATAAAAGGCTGTCAAACTTTTTTGCTGCTGAATGATTCTGGACCCTTATCCTTCCTCTGAGCCAAACCCAGGCTGCATCATCCCCCCCGGCACGCCCGACACGCTGGTGCTAACACACTTAGCCTGCCACTCAGGACAGTGTGAAGTGATTAAAGGGCCGGTCTCCGTTCCCGTCTAACCCCTACCACCGTACTCCCACTCACAAATAGATGCGCACAGCCCCATCATCTTTTGTCTTCTTTCATTCTGTTAAGTGAGCGGGGATCCTGTCTGTCTCCAGCTAATTACGCGGCCGCTTCTATAGGAATTGTAATTTCCATGTTGAGCGAACCAACAAAGAGCAGAAAGATGGTCTAAAATCCGACTCATTCAGCAATCTAATTAGCCGCTGCGTGTATTTAGCTCGTCGGTGTTTTGACAGGGGTTGCATTCAGAGCTTTAATTTAAAACAGCAGCAACACGGGATGAGAGAGTCCAGAAAGAAACATTTTCTTCTTCTTCGTCATCGCCCAGATGGAGTTAAAGCTTCTGTCGTGCTAACTTGATTAGAAACGGGGTATTGTTTAGTGAGCGGCAGACCGACCTGCGGCTTCGTTTCTTTCTTTTTGAAGTAATCACCGAATTTAACAACAGCAGCTCTTAAGCATAAGTCACACTTTTTGAATTTTTTCACATTTTGACCACAAAATTCACCATATTTCTTTTGGATTTGAACCACAAAACAGAGAAGGCATAAAAATGTTGCCGTTAGCAGCCCGCCGTGTAGGCGACACAGTTAGCGTGTGGAACAGAGTGCGGTTAGGTGAGAGCAAAAATCAACTTTACTGATATATTGTGGAAAGCTAACGCTGCACATAGCATGAGCACACTAAAATGGTGGTAGCAGCATCATGCTGTGGGGGGAGGGGTGGAATTTATGTGAAATCTATCCTCTTTTATGGTCATCTGTATTTTAAATGATCCAAATAGGAATAAAACACTGGTTCTTTAACCCTTCTGTGGCAAATGTCACAGTCAGACAGCAGAGAAGCAGAAGGGTTGTCCGTTAGACCGTCAATTCCCAAAACGACACACACTTTAAAAGAACTCGTAAAAGCGCATTAGGGGTCAGTGCCAGACTGCGCACAATAGAGTAAAAATCTTGTGGGGTCTAAATACCCCCACCTCTTAAGAATGTGGGATGTTGTCTGTTTTCCAAAATTCAGGTGACATTTGACTTATTTGGATATCTTTTCATCAAATTGGCTCTTCAGGTTGTAAAGGTTGCAGACCGCTGGTCCAGACAGTGGGATTGAATGGCTCAGTCAAAGTGCAGAGCAGCAGAATATTAGGTAAACACTGCAAATCTTGTAGATACAGCCCAGAACCCTTGCTGCTGGTACTGGATCAAAACAATGTTTGAGTTTAGTCTGCTTGAGTCAGTATTTTGACTCAACTCAGACAGGTGCCACACTTTACAGATTTTTTGTTTTGCTGTGTTTAGTTTTAATCATCACCATATTTTTGGGTCTGTTTCCCCCGAAAGGCCCTGATCTTTTTTCTTTTTTTTTTTTTGTCAGGTTGCGTCCATCTTTACAAATAGTACAAATGAGATCGTATCATTTCCACTCAAAAGCTCATCTTCTCAACGTCTCAGTCTCTAAATTGCCAAACATGACCAAATGAATCCACTCTCTTTCCCCCAAAACTAATTAAGCACTGCGCTACACGGTGAACTGGAGAGATGATTCCGTCTAAATCCAGTTAATCTGTAATGACATCAGCGTTTGTGAAACTCCTCTGGCTAGCGAGGCGCGTTGGTGTTTGTTTGATAAATTTGTCACTCTTATTGCCTTTCTTTTCTTTTTTTTCCTTCTTCGATGGAGCGACGGCTCCTGTTTCCAGATGCAGGCGAAGCACAAGTGCGCGGACTGTAAATATGATATGACCAACGGTATGAGAAAATACAATAGCCGTGTGGCATTTCCAAGCGCTTCGGCTATTTTCCATGGTAAAAAAAAAAAGTAATGAAAACGAAGGAGGATGGGCTGCTTCCATGCCATCAGTGTTGCCTTTGCTTTTTATTTAAATGTTCCTTCAGTGATTCTTTTCTGAATAGACTCGCTTGGTCTGCTGTCGTTCAGCTGGCCGCATTGGGGGAAGAAAAGCAGAATAAGCTGACAGAAAACATTGTCTTTCAGGGCAGTGTGTTATAGCACGCCACCTCTCACTTACACACCCATAATGCCCCACTGTAATGCTGCCCCACTGTAAAGCTGCTGACTGAGGCATATTCCACCCCGGTGCCTTGCTAACATTGTGGCTCCTCCTCAAAACCATGGAAGACACTCACACCTGCCATTTGAAACTTCACATTAAACTGGTTCCTGTGGTTGAGCTGTTCAGAAGAGTTATTGTGACCAGTCTGTCAATTATCTCTCATTCAAGTCTCGTTGTTTACATATTTTTAAGAAAACCAAAAAGCCATACGAAGATAGAACTGTTTGGTTTTTGGTTTTCTTTGCACTAAATCATTTGAAATGTTCAAAGTGTTGCAGTTGGAAGTGGCTTGGATGTTACCTGAAGCTTTGCACATTTAGACAGATAGTGACGCCGATTCTTTTAGAAACGGCTCAGTCAGATTGGATGGCGAGCGTCTGGGAACATCAACTTTCAAGTCTTGACATGGATTCTCATTTGGATTTAGGTTTAGACCTTGGATTATTCTAGGAGTTGATTTTGACTTGAATCCTTTCATTCTGGATATCGCTGTTTGTTTTTGGCTGTTTTCCTGCTGGAAGGTGAAACTCCATCCCAGTTTCAGGATTTCTCAACGGGTTTTTACTCCAGGTTTTGCCCAAAACCAGGTTTAGCTCCCTCCATTTTCCCAGCAGCTCTTGACCAGCTTCCCTGTTCCCCACACCATGACACATTGTAAGTTTTTCACCACATAGTGATGAGTCTACGTCTCAAAGTTACATTTTTATCTCAACTGACCGGATCACCTTCCTCCAGATGCTTGCTGTGTCACCTTTGTGCCATGTCACAGACTGTAAATGGGAATTTCCTTTTCTCTCTCCAATATCTAATGTCCTCTTATAACTCTTCCATAAAGACCAGATTTGTGAAGTCCTCAGCTGATGGTTATCCTGCATTTAGGTCTTTCACATGCATCTCTGCTAAAATAGCTGCTTCTATGAATGATGCTAACCCAATCTAGCCTTATCAGCATGGATGAATTACCAAGTCTTGGGAGGTTTCCCTATCCTCTTAAAACTTTTAGATGATGAATTGAACATTGCTCTGTTAGATGTTCAAAGTTTGGAATATGGTTACATAATCGACCTCTGTTTTAAAACTTCTGCAGAACCATCTGCTGCATTTGTCGGCCTTAATGCTGCAGTATGACTCTGGTGTTCTCTATAAAACCTCTGAAGTCTTCACAAAACAGCTAAAGTAAACTCCTTTCACCAATGAGGTGACCTCTGAAGGCTGTCATTTGCATACATTTTATTTATTTATTTATTTGTTTTTTCCTTAAATTTTTTTCACCACTTTCTGCTGGTCTGACATATGAAACCCCACAAAAATACACCAAAGTTTGTGGTTGTCGTTTGACAAAATATGAGAAGTTTGCACTGTAAAAACGATCTGTTGGAAAAAGCCGCAGCCTTGACACAGATCCATTCAATGACCCAAGCATCACTTTTGATGCCACAGTGCCGGTCAGTCAGTCAGTGAGTGGGTCAGACTTTCACATTACATGACTGGCCCTGCTGTCAACATCCAGCCAGTTTTCTTATGTTTTATTGCTTGGTTCTGACAAGTAGCATGTTGCACGTCATTTTCCGTTGAAGTCTTCTCAAACCACACGCAGTCCTTCAGATCCAGACGCAGGTGTGTGGATTTCTTCCACAGTCATGTTTTTAGCTTTCGCTGTGAAGCTAAAACCTTTATTTACCTACTTATGTAAAAGTAGGAGGAAATAAAAACAACCACTTCCTGAAATTTGGTGCAACATGTAATAAAAGTCCAGCGAAATACATCACTGCAATTGAAACACATTAAAAAAGAAATATTTTGCTTAAATGTTTGTTTGGTTTTGTCTCAAATAAATAATCAGATTGGTTTATTGGCTCTAGTTCAGCGAGTAGTGCGACGCCTCATCATCGCCAGTTGAACCGTTTGTCTGCTAATCGGATTCACGCGGTTGTGCTTGCCTGTCTGGCTGCTGGCTGGGTGGAAAGTGTGCGTGTTTGTGCGAGTGTATGAACTGGCCACGAGCACAGCGCCCGGCGAGTCCCACCACGAGTCGTCTGGCGGTAAAATGTGACCCGTCTAGCCGCCCCGGCGAGGGCCTATTACCCAGAAGCTGTCAGGCCCGTCGGCTGCCAGCTCCGACTCACAGATCTGTGAATCTCTCCGCAGCTTTGCTAAGCGCTCCAGCACTTGCTTGTGTCAGAGAACGGCTCTAATAGGACCTTAAGGTTCGACTCTCGTGTGTTAAATTGCGTCATTTATTTCCCCAAACAAATCACTGTTATTGACATAAACATTTAAAAATATTACAAATGGGGACGTGGAAGAGTTAAAACCTTAATAATATTTAGGAAACGTTCCTTTACTTGCTTCATCTGGTAGTAGATAATTGTGATTAACATCTAACTCCTTACCTGTTTTTGTACATTTTAATATTTTTGTCTAAAAATCTTTTAAAGAAGAGGTATTATGTATTTTCCAGGCATATAGTGGCATTTTATAGTACAATCAAGTTACTCTGTCACCTTCAGAAGTTATTAAAAATACTGTATATATCAAACATGACTCAAAAGAAATTTCTCTTTCAGTTTCACGCCTTCAAATTGGTTAAGCCCAAAATGAGTCATTATTCCAAAATGAGTCATACCAGATTTAGGTTTAAAGTCATATTTCAATCTTATCAGCATGTTGTTTTTTGACTGGGAGCAATATTAATATTTTGCAGCAGCCCAGCCAGAGTCTTGACTTGAATCTGATAGGAAATCTGAGTGTTGTTATCTACCATATTTATTTTACGGCTTCTATTTATTTTGACCTTGAATTCATGTCAACTTCCAGCAGAAATGGCTGACATTCTGCCATTTGTATTTCTTTAAGAAAAAAAAAAAAAATCGGAAATCAAATTATGAACAACCTGACAATTTTAAGCCACATCGTCCAGCCCAGATTACCAAAGGAAGGAATAAAACAGACAACACGTCGCCTCTTGAGGTGCAATTTATCCTACAGGCCGTCTCGTTTGACACTCGCCATACAACTCGGTGCGTTTTATCGCGTAAAACATGACGAGGTAAAACTTTTGCTTTTGTATCCGTGAAACTAAAACGTCTGTTGTTTCTGTGCGAAATAACAAGAGGCAGACTTTCACATTTGAGACAACTCATTGATGCAAAAGAGAAGGAAGACAACGGGAAGACAGGATGAGAACAGAGAAAAAGATTGAAACGGGGAAACGAGACAAGCTGGGGGTGTCGGTGGGGGTCCTGTCTCCTGTTTTAAGCCCCCCTTAACCCGCTGCTATGCTAACACTCACAAACATGCGCTAATTTAGCACGAGTCACTTGGAGCCCAGCCGTTCTTAATAAGACTAATATCCTCCACAGTCACAGACAGACCCCATCTGACACACTCAGCTGTGTGGGTGTGTGTGTGTGTGTGTGTTTCTTGTGCTAACCGGCTCCTGGAGTTCACAGTCATTTGTGACTGTATTATTGATCTGTCAGCAGAACAGAGACAGGACTGTCACAGCTAAGCTCTAAAAAAAAAAGAAAAAAAAAGCCCTTCTTAGTCTCTACACACACATGAACACACACACCGAAGAAGATTGCATTTAGTGCAATCTTCATCATAAATGCACACAAATTCTGCCAAACGTTCTTATGTATTTACGGTGTCTTCAAAGAAGCCTCATCTACAGCACGCCAGCTTAAATACAAGATTTAGGTGTGTGTGTTTGGAAAATGCATCATTTATTTATTCGTTTATATTAAGAGATGTTTTGTTTTTTTTACCTTATTCACTGATCTTTTTTTCCATGCCAACGTTTGGAAATTCTCTTTTTGTTGCCGCTACACCTGTTTCCAGCTCTTCTGGAATAATTTAAGCAAAACGTTGTTTTTACGGCTTTTTGATGTTTTCCGTTAGATTTATCAGAACTTGTGAACAACCTTTTCTGTGGTATTTACAGCCCCGCGACTTTTCAGTCCAGTCTGTGCTATCTTTAGCGCTGGCAGCTTGACCATTTTAACAAAGTTGCTTTGCCGGAAACTGTACTGACTCAGAGACGGAGCGTGAAAGCACGCGAACGGCAGCCGGCGTACAGCGGGCCGCATCCGAGGCCAGCAAAATTCATCTGACATCTATCCAGCCAGAGAGAAGACGGTCACAGCTTCAGCTTGTCCGTCTGACGAGAAAGTGTGGAAACACAAAGAAATAGTCTGGATAAGACCCAAACATAAACGAGCTGCAACAGAAACAGGCAACGGATGCAAAAGTCAAACATTTAATTACTGGAATGGGACCATATTTTTTAAATACATACATATATATATCTATATATATATATAAATGTTCTGTTGGTGTCCTCAAGTGGTCAGATTAGCCTAATTAATAATAAAATAGGCCATGTCAAAAGTCCCCATTTCAGTTTCAGTCACTCATAGGCTGGGTTATGGAGTGATCAAATTCTGTATGCTGTGATGTATCAGTCCTCTTGTCATGGGAATTCAGAGAAACTTTTGACATGTTGCAAAAAGGAGAAAAAAAAGAGCAAATTAAGCATGTCTCCATCTGCTGGTTAGGAATGACTCTGCCAGGCTATGCGTTATGTCAGATGTTGACCCTACACATGACGTAATAAACAGGAAGTAAAGGTTGCAAACTGGTATAGGCTACACATCACAGAAGGAAGAAGAATCTTCCCCTCTGGATCAGAACATTCCCTACATCCTTTTTGGAGAAGCCAAAAGCCACCACAAGCTAGTATGAAAACTTTTTTTACAACATTGAGGAAGTTATTTTGAACTTTACTGTTCCCATCAATCTTTTCCGATGTGATACTTCAAAATGCACCTAAAAGAAGCTTTATTTTCTAATGACATTGTGTCTTCCAACATCATTGAAGTAAAGGGCAGAGATGCATTAGTGTGGCAGAGTTATAATGATCAAGTAAAGAAAAAAATGGCCAAGGAGTCTGCTTGGGAAATATGGTTCTCTATAAATAAGTCCATGTTTTCTAGACATACAGTCCTTTCTGTTTTTTGTGTGACAGTGATGCATTTAGTTAAGCTTGTTCTGCCCCCAAAGTTGCCGCTCAACGCTGAAATAAAGAAATGTCAAACCTCGTCAAGGCATCGTAAATGTGAAAACAGCAGGAAAGAAACTTGGCGCAGAAAGAAACCATTTAATATGGAATTAATGTTTATAAATGCCATTTTCAACTTGGTACATAACGACTCTAAATCTATCAGTGAAAATAAAAAAAAAAAACTCCACAAAAGACACCAACTATTGATGTTTATGAGAGACCCAATGAATATTTGTCTGGATGGAGAGTGTTGCTGTTCTTTTGGGAGCAACAATGAAAAGCAGAAGGCTGATGCTTTCAGACTCAATAAAAAGAGACAAACTGATTGCATCATGAACTTCAACCCTCCTCCTTATCTCTGTTTACTGCCTGTTTGCTAATGTTCAGTACAAGTCCTTTGAGCAGATGACACGTAAATGCCCTTGCCGCGGGGCACATCGGCGGTGTCGGCCCGGTTGATACCGGAGATCAAACATGTAATTCTTCCTCTTCTTGGTGGCCTTTTCCTGAAAGATACTGGGATATTTTGGCACTGAGGCTCAGCTCTAATGACACAGCAGACAAGCAGATAGCATTGATCAGAGCGACCCGTCTTTCTGAATCGATAGAAATGATCCCATCTAGATAACGTTACAATCAATACCACTGTGGGTCTGTCTGGGTGGGGGGACCTGCACCGATGACCTGACCTGCATCTAACCTGTTTTCCAAAAGCATTTGAAGGTGTGTGTAAATGTGTGTTGTTTTTTTTTTTTTTTAAAGGTCATCCAAGGTGGGATGTAATGGGACTCTGACCAGATCCAATCTGGGACCACTTGTGGCAAAATGAATTGGCCTCACACACATAGTGAAGCTGAAGTTTATCCCTGAATATGTGTATGTGTGGGGGTGTGTGTGTGTGTGAAGGTCTGCCTGGCTGTTGAGGTGTGTTTCTTGGAGTGTGTTTGTGTAAAGGCCACCCTTGCTGTGGAAAACTAATCTAATTTTGACAGGTTCGCACAGACAAAAGGGCACATTTATTAAAAAAAAAAAAATGACAATGCAGCAGATCGGCTTTGTACTTCCGAAAGTGTGCGCTCTCACAGGCTGAACCCGTCGAAATGTTTCACACACCAGCAGCCACTTTGTGACGTCTGTGAACAGTGTAAAATGTCACATGATCGGTGTCGCATCGTGGGAAAGCGTCTTCGTTTTCCACCATCTGGCTCGTCTGCAGTCTCGGTTTTTAAACACGGAACTGGTGGTGGTGAGCTAAGTGTGTGGAAATTCTAGAACTTCAGAATCCAGATGTCTTTTTTTACTCACCAATCTCCGCATCACTGATCACCTCATTAATCACCTTGCAGAAGGTGGGGGGTGGGGAGAGCAAACAAACAACAGTAAGAAGTGAGGATGAACACATTTGTATGCGACGGGGAGTTGGGAGTCTGTGTTTGTTTTTCAGGTCAGCTCGACTCCCGGGTTCACCTTTTGTGTTTCTGTCACAGTGTGAGAACAAACAAACTCATTTAATGAACAACTGAAGGCATCCTCTTCACCCGACCTGTGCATGTTTGGACTCGGAGAGTTCTCTGGTATCAAGTATTGACGGGAGAAAGTCGTATTGAAGGACTGTTGGGCTGTTCTTGGTGGAGCTGTAAAAAAAATCTACGAATAGATAGGAATCCATCTGTACATCTAACATTTAAATCAAAGCCAGCTTAGACTGTTTTTCTAATTGTTTGTTGGACATCTCATGTGATGACAGATTTTGGAAAATGGGATTTTAAGACACAATCATATCATAGAAGTTTGATCTCACAAAGAAAGTAGACATACACCAGTCACATTTTATTCTTGACTTTATTTCCATTAAATGTCAATCATACTACATATCATCACCTTCTAATTTTTTTTTTTTTTTTACCTAAATCATCTTTTGGTAAAAAAAAAAAAAAATCCATTATTTTAGGAAAGTGACAAGATTTATGTCTAAAAAGAAATTTTAGATCTAAATTTTTTTCTGACATCATTCATCTGACTGAAAGGAATACTACTGATCTGGATTGGCTCAACAAGACTGAGAATCAAGAAAATGGCAAGTAGAGCTTTCAATGTCAGAAGACTTGGGGGCTCATTGGACATCAAGGGTAGATCATAAATACCATTGGAAACAAGCAAAATGCTTGTCAAAATGATTTTGCTGGTGAGTTGAAATGGATAAAGAAAAATCAATGAAAACAACCAGGAATTCTAGAGGAATGGGACTAAATGAAACAGAAAAGAAGCTAACTAATTCTATGATAATCTAAATTAGCTTGTGGCAACAGCAAGATGTGAATTATAACTATGCAGACTGTTGAATTTCTTATTCTTAAAATGGCACTGTTTGTAGATGATGATGATTTTCTTTATAGCAACAGGCAGATGAAGCATACTGACTCATCAGGCACTGGAGGAAAATCATTTTACATAGATCTTCTACATCCAATGCAAGGAAACAAACACTTGTTTTAATTATGTTGTTATCTTTGTATAAAGCTACCACTAGCTAGTGGGCATCTATATTAAGCTTAGCAAATCTCTTAGGAACTCACCTGCTTTTCCCCAAACGATCCAGACTTCCTAGACAAGCCAACTCGAGTTTGACTAAAGCGGACTAACCTGACCTGGTGTGAATGCACCCTAAGCTCTTTTTCTCTAAACTGCTGGTGGAGGACTTCGGGAGTGCCAAAGCTTTGGGGGAATTAAACTTGAGGTTTGAGCTGGCTGGGGAATAGAGCTTCAGGATTCAGTTGTCGCAATCGCTGCTCCACGGTGGCTCAGTCATAATGATAGAATTCTCATTTATGCCGATGATCTTTGTTTGGATGCCATAGAACTCCTTAAGAGTCTGGGAAGCCTTCACCCAGGTGACACATGCCACCGTTAGCTTTGTAAACTTTAGCTTTGCTTCTAAGGTTAGTTTTGCTTCACACATTTTTGGTTTTGTATTTCCTAATTCTTTGGTTTTACCAACTATATACAACTCTAAGAAACCGGACCAATTTGTCCTTTATCCACTGGATCAATCTTTCAGTGATCCTTCCAAAATAATTAACAGGGGTGATTGCAGATCTCTTTACCTTTTCACAGAGATTGCATCATCTTTCATTGATTAGAAAAAATCAATTCTCTGTCAGAGAAAACCTTTTAAAGAAGCATTTGATCTTTGAGAGATTGCCCTCCTCTGTTTACTACAGCTAAAACTCAAACTGCTCTAGGAAAGTTATTGTATTTAGAGCAGTTCAAGCTGTAGTTTTTCTTGAAAATAAGGCCTGTTCAACATTTACAAATACACCAGATTAGAATTTTGTTTCCCAGCGATTTCTGTGTGATGCAGCCATCCTTGAATCTGGATATCTTGTGGTCATCTAATCTGATGCTTTTAAAATAGTTTCCCTGTCATCTCTGTCGCTCATTCACCACAGCTAGGATATCAACTGGCTCAGATTTTCTGTCACCGCTATTTCCGTCTTCCATCGGTGTGCCTTTTCCCTCTCCATGCGCCCTCATGCAGTGTTGAATGTAAATAAACCAGCACCAAAAAACCACAGCCAGCACACACACACACACACGCACGCACACGCCAGCACACACACCCACAACACACACTCACACAGCCTCTCGTTCAGCAACGGGTTTGTCTCGGTTGCTATTTCAGGCGGGTTCGACTTACTTCTCTGTAAGTCTTCCTCCTTTTGAGCGTTTCTTGGTCGGAAAAAAAAAGGAAAGAAAAAAGCTGCGGATACATGTACTCTTCCACAAAGATTTGTTAGCTCTCTCTATTACAACTGAGTTTGTGTGTGTATCTGAGTGTGTCTGTGGAGTGTGTGTGGAGAGGGAAGCAGAGATAACATTGTTCTCCCAGAAATCTATCAGCGCCAACAGGATTGCTCTTCCCCCCGCCTCGCTTTTTCCCCTCTGTTTCATTCCTGTTTCCATCTCTCCCAATCCGCCACCTCTCTCCTTTTCTAACTTTGTGTAGCCCCCACCCCCACCCCAACCCGTTCCCCCCACCCCCACCCCAACCCGTTCCCCCCACCCCCACCCCAACCCTTTCCCCCCACCATTACCAACTCTTCTCAAGCTCCTCTCAAACACAGCACCAGTTGCACTTTATAACATCTAGTTTAGCTGCTGCCCAGACAAACACAAAGAAAGACAACGGATAGTGAGCTAAGTGTGTGTTTTGTGTTTGCGCGCGTGTGTGTGTGTGTGTCAGTGACATGCAGTGTGGATCATGAATGTTGAGGCATAGACTCCAGAGTCGGCTATACAAATCCAATATAGATGCTTGTATTTTAATTTTGACCACAACTAATTGAAGCTTTTAATTATGTCTTATACAATTAAAAAAATCTAATAGGAAGAAAAATAAAAGAATATTTAACAAGGTCAGATTTTTTTAAAGAATATTTCCTTTAGCTAGCTTCTCTCTTCTCTGATTAAAACTGAAAATCATACATGATCTTACCTTTACATTAATATGAACACCACGCACCCGTCCTTCATCATGAATAGCTGTGTCACTCTGTTGTAAAAAAGCAAAAAAACAAAAAACAAACAACATCTTTGTCTGTCATTTCCTTTCATTTCTAAAATTCTGGCATCCAAACAGAGAGGTCTTGATCTGCGATGGTGTTTCAGGATCATTGTAGATATGTATATAAAAAAAGAAGAGTACATTTTTGTCCACACACTCAGAAACTTCCAAGTTTATTCTAGAAAATTTCTGAGATTAATATCAAATTTTTGAGTTTCAAAAATAAAAAATGTTCAACTTTTGAAACTCAAAAATCTCCATTTTATATCTCAGAAAATTTCTGAGGCTAATCTTAAAATTTGTGAGTTAATGTTGGATACTTACTCTTTTTTTACTGTCAACAATGGCCCTAACACACCGTCATTTTGATCATTTCTATTCTGTCTGTATTTTGTTTTTCCCGTTTTCAGTCTAGGGGCTCTGCACTGCCCCCTATCAGTGAGGCACGGTATTTACTGGCTCACCCAGCGCCTTCACTGCGCTTTTACGGCCGAGTAGAAAGACCAAATATGCCACTTACATTCATTAAATGCATTATGTTGTGGAACATCAACATGTGTAATTAAACAAGAATAGTTGCGATGTGTGTTCACGTTGGTACCACACAGCGCCACCACAGGTGAGCCACAGTACTGCACTGCCTCTCCACAAAGTTCTTTCATGTATTTCATCTGATAATTCTTAAGTTCAGCATTTTTGACCATAAAAATGATGAAATTGCAAGTGAAAAAATAGATTTTGTCTCATTGTTAGCATCTATTGTACTTCTCATGTACCTATTTTGACTTATCAGGATTCCCTGACCACACATCACTGGTGCGTGCGCGTAGGTGTGTGTGCGAGTGCATCGGCATGTCTGCCCAGGCCATCTTCTCCAAATGATACTCCGTCTCCGGCGCCCCTGACAGGGCGGGAGATAGATATGAAGACGGCGGCGGAACGGGAGTCGAGATGGAAGCGGCGAGGCAGGAGACGGATGAGGGCGCGGGAAGAGAGGGATGAGGGGGGGAACGTGAGACGACAGAGGATGATGTAAAGGCGGAGAAGTGAGTGAGAGAGGGCAGGAGAATAAAAAGAGATGTATTGGGATTAGGAGGGCTGGAGAAATTAGTTATGGCGGGCGCAGACAGGAGACAAGAAGGATGGAGGTAGGGCACAGCAAGGTTGTGCTCTGCATCTGTCAGTTCAACTCTGGCAAACCTGGAGTCTAATTCCCCCCACGTAGGAGGCAAACATATGCAGAACGGAGCAAATGAGCAGAAAGGAAGAAGCCTGGGAAAATTTGATGTTTAATTAAGCTGGCACCTTCTTGGAAATATCTCAATAATTGTGTTGAAGGTTAGAGCGCTTTTGCAAACATGCAGAATGAAGCAATTAAAGCGTCAGAGCTCACCATCTGTGTTAAAGGCCATCGCTTCATTTTCCTTGCACTGATCTTTGATTTCCCGTCTGTTTTGGGGTTTGATCTAGTTTTCATTTGAGTTAACAGTGCTCACTGTTTTTGTTCAACTTGTTTGTATAGACAGGACATTTTGTAGAAATAGTGTATCGGTTTAGATTATCCTAGAAGATGTTTCATTCCTTTTGGGACTTTGACTAGATCATTTTCTGTGATCTAGTCAAAGTTTAAGAAAATTTGATAATTGGTAAACAGTAGATACTGTTAACCAGTAGGAGGTCTGTTGTTTTGGCAAATTTATCTCTCTTTTTTTTTCGTAAACTTGAGAGTTTTTGTCCCAGTTTGTTGCTAAAAGGTTCTAATATTTTAGTTTTTTAAACTGTCCTGGTTTGCTTTTAAATTTGGTTTTATTTTGGAGTTTTCCCAAAACATGATCCACCGCAGATGTAGGTGCGTCATTCTTCACACCCTTACCTCCTCTCGTCTCAGCTCGTTTCTCTGCTTCCTAATCACCATAGCATGTGATAAGGTGTTTCATCATTACAGGTTATATCCTGGTTCATGTGTTTAAAAGGTCAGGAGGTTCGAAGATCAGTAGGAGAAGAAGCTGCGAACAGCTTTGTAAATAGAATCTGTATAAAAATAATCAATGATAAAGGAACAGTAGAATATATACATAGATGCTACATGAACTAAGATCTGTGTTTATCCAACTTGCCAGATTTTATGGTCTGATTCCAAAGTCAAAAAAAGTTAGGCGCAAAATATTCTCTCCAATATTTTGCATCTAAACCTTCCTCAGCTGTACTATGCAGAAGCAGGAAGGGTCCAGAAATCTGACTTGCAAAGATGCTTTCAGAACCACAGGACAGAACCCGTCACTGATGTGCCAGAGTTTCAAATGAAAAGCGAAGCCAGAGTCACAGGGGCCCTTATGTCTGCTGAGCGGGGCCAACACCCACACTTCATTTTTTAAGGAGACCTTCAGAGAAGATTTCTTTTTTTTTTTGTTTGTTTGCAAATGGTTATTTGCTGAGAAACACTATAACATGTTAATGTTTTAGGACTTTAACCCAGTGGTTTAATGAACTATTACTTTGGTTTTGAAGCATAGTTATGTTGAAAATAAAACTCTTAGAACAAAAAGAAATGGCAGCACAAACCTATCCTCTATAGAAAACACAACATGAAGTAAAATAATGAAGGAACCAGCGGGGCTGCTGATAAACCTTTAAAGGGCAGCATTATGCGTTTTCTAGGCACATAGTATCATTTTATAGAACAAAGACCTGCTAAATATATCAAATATGACTTAAAAGAAATCACACTTTGTAACTTAAAGTCTTGAAATTTAACAAGCTCTTACTCTTTCTGAAACTCCACCTTCAGGAAGTCATCACAACAACTCTTTAACAACATTTTTACTAGCGTTTCAGTAGTAGCTCCTATAATGAGCTCAGCAGATGTTCCACCAGGTGTCTGCTAATTACTGCTGGCTAGTCTGAAGGAGCTGAGTGGAGGAGTCGTAGGGGAGAGCTGCTCTGTGAGGAGGAGCTCAGAGGAGGAGCTTTGTCCTTGAGGGCACCGCTCCATTAAAGGATTTCTCAAACATGCATGAAAGAATCAAGGCAACACTCCAGGTGTGTTTTTAATGAGGGAATAATTTACATCACGTAAACTCAAAAAAGTCAATTTTACATAATATTGCCTCTTTAATAATCTGCTTTTAGCTCTACAAATGGATTAATTCATCTGAATGTTTCACATAATTCATATATTTCATTCTTAATGAAGCATAAATTACACAGTGTTCTGTTGAATTACTGGGATTTTCCATATTTGGACGCTCAATCTTTGCAGTTACTTGTAAAGTGTAAGTTTAAGAAACTTCTGTTGCTGCAGTCACAAGTCGTTCCTTTATCCTCAGTAACACACAAGCTTCAGGTCAATCAATTAATCCCACTTCACTGTCCCTGCAGTTTAAAAACAACCGCAGCCAACGTCACCTCTGACGCTCACTAATTAACACCTCTCATGAACAATTTGTGCTTTCGAAAGAGTCGTGCTCTTTAAACTTTGACCTGCAGTGAACATTTCCATCTGGCCAACACCATTACTGCCATTAGTAACAGTCTGAAAAATCACTGCCTGTTATATACTTATAAATTAATATGAAGGCACAACTTCCAAGGAACCCCATTTAAATAAATGTGTTATGCAGGCAACATAATTCACGGGAATTTGAAGGGCCTTTGGGGGAAAATGTTTAACTAATTATATTTAACATCAGAAAATTCTCCGACAAATTATTTAACTTTCCGGTTTTCCTTGACTAAAGTTGCTATGAAAGGAAAAATAGTGCATTAGTTTAATAAATGAAAATATGTTTAATGTTGTATCAGAGGTGCAGAAGCCTGCTTACACTTGGTATTCTTCACACTTGCAAACAGTTTTTGACCCATTTTGACCCGTTTTGACCCTTTTTGACCTAACTCTTACAGCACTTACATTAAAGGGGAGAGCTACTGGCAGTAGAAAATTCATTCCTCCAAAATGTCAACCCATGTGTTGTAGAGGAAATAAAATGTTGTTCTGAGATTTGACAGCATGTATTTTCAATAAGCCTAAAGGTACGCTTTCCAACTTTTGGGCTGAAGGCGGAGGAGCCAAACACAGAAACGAAAACATGAGAAAAGTTTGGGTAAAATTTAACTGGGAACTGAAAGCACCCAAGACCAACATTTCAACCCGAAATCCAGCTGACTGAGAAAGCAGAAGAAAACAGATGCTAATGATATACCTGCACTGAGGAAACCACCGGATATAGAAGGTGTGAAAAACAGTCCTGGGAGGATTACAGATGATCAAATTTCACTATGATTCTATATGGGACATCTGATAATGTTCCATAGCCAATCCAACAATATCACCAGCTAATCCAGACAGCCACAGATTAGGCAAACTAGCATGTAGGCTGCAGACAATAAGGGTGAATTGTTTTCTTGTTCAGCAACAGCTGTCATCCACAGGGACACCTCAGGGTGGTGTCCTCTCCCCTCTTTTGTATAGTTTGTACATAAATGATTGTAAGAGTGTCTTTAGTAGAAGGTACTCTCACGTTTGCAGATGACACTGTTATATTTAGTCTGCTGCAGGATGGAGAGATTCAACAATCTGTTCTAAATTGCATTATGAAAAGTTTTGGTGAACAGTACCTGAAGTTAATGTTGGTAAAACTGCCTTCAGGAAAACTACCCAACCTGCTGAACCAACAATGATCAAGGGCTCTGTAGAGGAACTAGATGGTTACAAACACCTGGGAACCATTGTGGACAAACTTCCACCAACATTCTGCAGCAATGCAAGAAGAACTCACAAAGACAAGAAGGCTTTATAACATTGATCAAACATTGATGATATTATTTTATAGATCTTTTATTTAGTCTGTTTGGTTTTATTGCTTAGTACAACACAATTTCAATTTTTTATTAGAAGTAGACAAGCATAAATATAGCAATACCTGGATTACCTGGACAGGATTATTCAACAAATACTTCTTTTAAAAGCAGTTTCTGAATTATTCACTCTATTAATAAAACCAACCAATTGGGATTGTTAGTTGTTGTCATCTTGTCTCATGAGGTGAAGGTATCAGTACAGCTCTAAAAATTATAGGTCTCTGCTCAGACTAGAACTTTTCCATCACAGTGATATTTGGCACCAGACTGAAGGAAAAGAAAAATATTTCTCTAACTTTCTAAAAATTATATATTTTTTCAACCGGATGGATTTATTGTTTAATTTTATAAGAAGATGATAATATATCTATCTGTCCATTGATTTATCTTTCACTATCTGCCAGTCTGCCATCCATCCATCCATCCATCCATCCATCCATCCATCCATCCATCCAAAAATGCTCTAAAATCTGGGACCTGCTGAAACTAGAAAACTGGATATGTAAATAAACTAAACCACAACATAATTTAAATAAAATATAAATATTTTTAAAAGCATCTACTTAACTATCACAACTAAAAGTAAATAAAAGTTAATTTGACCAGACAGATTTACTCACCTATTAGAGCAATAAACTAGTGAACGATCTTATAAACATTTATACTTGCAGAATAATCTTTCTGCTCCTATTTGCTAATAAATCTGCTGCTGAACAGAACATTTTCCACAAAGGGACAATGAAAGAATTAATATTTTTCTTATTGTATTTGCTCATAGATCCCTACGTTTAAATTTCAGCAGGCTGCAGAGGTGTGTTGTGCTGCAGGGTGCTGCTGACAACACTGAGCAGGATATCTGGTTTGGTGTCCATGTCTGTTTTTTCCAATCTAGTGCTCCAAAACAAATGAACTCATTCTACCTTTTGTGGTTACTATGTGCTCCCACTCCCACTCTCACCATGGGCGCTCTTCACTTCATGTGGTCTATCGCAGGATATTTCATACAAGCCATGTCTCTATGGTTTATTACTAAATTACATTTTAGCAACAGTCTGTAGTGCTTTACACCACAAAATGTAATATGATAACCAATTATGAAACGGCAATAAGCATTCAATTTTGTCCAAAGCCCTAATCAAAATGTCAACCAAATATACATCAAATTGATCAATTTTATTATGAATGAATCAAAGGCAACGCTACACGTGTCTCAGCTGTTTTGCAGTTTTCTGGAAGTTTGTTCCAGATTTGTGGTGTATAGAAGCTGAATGCTGCTTCTCCATGTTTGGT
>CAEGAE010026134.1:0-65072 GCA_903067095.1 Girardinus metallicus
CAACTCCCTCCAAAGGTTTTCCATGGGGTTGAGATCTGGAGACTGGCTAGGCCACTCCAGGACCTTGAAATGCTTCTCACGAAGCCACGCCTTTGTTGCCATGGCAGTGTGCTTGGGATCACTGACTGACTAAATACTTTTTTCCCCACTGTATAATGGTACACACCTATCAAAAAATTCTGCTTTTGTCTTGTTACTCCACAGAATGTTTACCCAAAGGTTTTTCAGATTAACAAGACGTGTATTTTACGTGGTTTTCGGTCAGTAGTGGTTTCGGTTTGAGCCTCGGATCTCCCGGGGAGTCTCTCTCTTTTTTATATTTGTATTTTTTTTATTGTTGAATCATGAACTAACCCTAACTCAGTCAATTGTAGCCTGCAGTGCTTCAGATTCTTTTATGACCTCCTTGAATGAGTCATCGATGTGCTCTTGGAGTCATTTCAGAGCAAGTCAGCCAGTCCTTGATTTACTACCGTTGCATGTTTTCTCCATTACTTTTTCACCATGGTGTCTTGTGTTTTCTTTTCTCTCTTATTAAATCAAACCATCACTTAAAAAGTAATATGATTTTACACAACTGTAGCTGGATCTTCTACAACATTCATCTGTTCAGGCGGAATCATATAAACCCTAACCCTAACCCTTGATACTCCGATCAGGTTTTTTGCTGCAGATTCCGATACCGATCACCCATGAGTTCGATCTCTGACGATCACCGATCTTTGCCTATCACCTGAATTGGTTGTTGATTTTTTTTGTGCTAGCTATAAATGCTGCTATGTGATCTGGCAAAATTTATAATTATCTGGTAATAAATTCACCTAATTAATGCAAACATGCAACATACTTGCAGGCACAAACAGCAGCTACTCAGTTAAAAGAAAAACCTGCAACCAGTTAAACAATATTTTACAGTAATATTCTCTGCACCCTACATTATACATGAGTCAAATAAGTCTCACAACACTGCCTATATCAAATAATGTCTAAGAGGGGGAAACATTCATTCAAAGTCAAATGCAGGTTGCGTCAAAATGAACAATCACGAGTTACTAAATCCAAACTTCCTGAGAGCATGGCTAGCTGATTAACGCTGCTTCTGATTGGCTGGTTTTTGGCATAGCTGAGTAATTCTGCAGAACACAGGAGGAGGCAGAGGAGAACGATTATTATTTATTTATTTTTTCATAAATTATCTCTCACGTTTGGACATAGCGAAAGTTTTATTATGTGAGATGAATGTGATCGGTTTTGGTGATCGGCAACAAGAGACCGTGATCGGTGATCACCAATCATACACTTTTTCACGGAAATCGCCGATGCTAATTAGAAATAACCAATCAGGTGCAGGAGGCGGATGCACAGGCACACCCACTAGAAGGAAACAAACACACTCAGTATAACACTTCCATCCTATTGGCTGAGAGGTTGCCAGTCGACAGGACTTTTTTATTCCAAGAGCAAGCACAAAATGATTTGCAAGCGATCTGAGAGGTCTGCAAGCGGAGATTTGATCCGAGCAGAGAGGAGTTTTGAGCACAAAGAGAAAGGTTTGAAAGAGAGCAGAAGTTTTGAGCAGAAGCATTACAAGTTTTGAGAAGAAAGACATGAAACCCTGCTTTCAAACTGAAAGTGTGTGCTCTCATATCATGGCAGAAAAATTGCCCCATACAGCGTCGCCTGTTGTGAATGCCAAGGCTAGCTAGCGGGCGACGGAGAAATGGTTTTTCTGGAATGAATTAATGTGTCATCACCATTTGCACATTTAGCAACCAGTACATAAAGATGATTTGCAGCTCTAAGTTCTGCCTCCTGGCTCTGATTGGTTGTTTTTGGTCGGGAGCGGTGCATTTCTTCAGAAGATTCACTGATTATCTGTCTCATAGCAAACAGTGATGACATAGTAACAGTTTTAAGAAATATGTAAAAAAAATAATTTTTCATGAAAGTTACATAACTGTTAGTTATTTTGTTTAATGTCCGCCTCAACGTTGAATAAAGAACCAGAATAAGATCTAGAGTTTAGTTTGAGGATGGACAGCTTTGCTAGTAAGACGCCTGGAATAATGAGCTGCTTTGTGACCCCCAGCTGTAGTCACCCACAGAGCAAAACTAACAGCTTGTTTGTAACTGTCTGTGCCTTTCTGTCGCTATACATCAGTTTGTGTGTGTGTGTGTGTGTGTGAGCAGGCAGCAGGTGGTGTGTGTCACGGGTGGGTCGCGCAGGTGTCATGTGAGAACGGGTTGTGAGGTCTCCGTGCGAGATAAGTGTCAACGCACGTCGGCAGACTTGTCGGATCCAGTCTGTCCGTGCGTCTTTATCTCCGGAGTACACACCTATGGACGTACACACACCTCCGAGTGTGTATGTTATTGATGGTCGCTTCTCCAGAAGGACGGCCGCTGCTCGGCGACGAGGAAATAAATCGAGATTTGGTCTGGCCAACCTGGGCGCTGATGTTTTTTCTAATGAAATACCTCTACTTGGGACGCTGTTCATTTGCTAAACAAAAAGATTTGAAACAGTTCTTCCTCTGAGGCTGTTTTTTCCTTATCGTTGCATCGCTCATCAGACAGTGCACTAACGCTTGGATTACTTACATCTCTGGAAACCAATGTTCCTTTCAATTCCACTTACCGATTTGTAAAGCCTCTGAACTAACACCCACATATGGCCTCAGAGGCTGTGAAACTGTTCAATAGAAAGTATTCATGAAGATCTGATTCAGTTAGTCACACCTCGCAGTGCTGATGGATGTAAAGAGTGGAAACGCGCAGGGCGATGTCAGGTGTCAGGACATGCTTGACTCCGTGTTGCCTAGAGACGCAGGACACCCAAGGACGTTTCCACCTTAGGTTGGAACTGGGCTTTCCTTCCTCTCCGGTGTAACTCTGGGAGAACGGCAGAAGGTTTGACCCAAATGGGAAGTTTTTTAGGGGGCAGAGGCAGCTGACTCAGGATGAATAAACTCAGCCACAGATCAATAAGGCATGACTCAGATGAAGGGCTGGGAGACGTGGCTTAAAAATAAAACACCATTGTTCTTTTTTCTTAAAAAAAAAAACCGACAATAGATGGAAAATATCCTAAAAAACTGGATGCCTGTGACCTGACCTGAATTCAAAGTGGATAAGCTGTAAGACACGCTTGTCAAACAAGATGGTGGCATTAAGGGGTACATTGGTGAAAAAAAATCCACATTTTCCATACATTAAATCCTCAAAAACAGTTTATCGCCAAGCCGTATGTCTGAAAACAAACTAGCTATTGCCAAAAAAGTTACATAAAAGAGCAAAAAATGTCTAAATGTGACTCAGATCAGGTATGCCAACTAAGAAATTAACTTAAAAATGTCATGCGCTTCACAGTAGCACTGAAATTCATTTGTACAATCAATAGAGTAGATAGCTGGCGCAAATGGCTGAAATTAGATACAAAACCATCCTTGGTGACACATCTGATTGTATAAAACTTTCTAAACAAATACAGTAAATATAATTTATAGTGCCTTCCCAAACTGTTCATAAGGCTATTACATTGAGACATTTACATCAACTTAAAAAATTAAAACTTGGAAGATTTAGGTGTTTTACAGAAGTGCAAAGTAATACAGAATGAGACAAGTTAGTGATGCATGTTTTTCAAATCCATTTACAATTATAATCCATTCCGCCCCCTGAAGTCTGACACCCCAACATATAATCCAGTACAATGGTTTGGAGGATTTGCGACCACAGCTACTAGCTTAACTAAAATCCATAAATACTTCAGACCCCCTCTAAAAACACTTCTAACTGCCTATTGAAATAGTTCAAGTGTCAAATGTACTTTAATATGCATTGATATGCAGTGGTGGAGAAAGTACTCAAAAAAATGTACTTAAGTAAAAGTACAAATACACAGACAAAAATGTACTCTAGTAAAAGTAAAAGTAAAAGTACCACATTAACATTTGTACTTAAGTAAAAGTAAAAAAGTACCAGATTTTAAAAATACTTAAGTATTAAAAGTAAAAGTACTTGCTGAATGCATTACCTAACCGCTAATACAATATCTTTAAGTGTAACTATCGTATTTAATTTTAATACATCAGAAATGTGCCATTTTAATTAACAATGCCATAGATAAAGCATGTTTTTATGGTGTTTACTCTCTGTAACATAGATTAGACTTAGATATGTGATTCTATGTGTCATAATTTCAGGGATGGAAGCATCTTGTATCCTGTCCTAACATAGCATGAACTTTTATGCCACTAGGGGCATTTATTTTGAAATAAATCCAACACAAAGGATGGAAAGAAGGTGGGTGAGGGAGGACATGCAACCAAGGAGCCATGTAGCAGTGTTGTAGTCAAGACCACCTAACCCGAGACCAAGTCAAGACCAAGACCAGCACCCTGCGCTACATGACACAATAAAATTAAGTGTACCTATCAAAACTGCTTCTCAGATTGATCTGACAGATCCACATTCCCATAAAACACCTAGCTATTAAATACTTAGAGCAAAAATAACCAGTATCATTATAAATTTAAACTCTTCTTTATTCTGCTTTGCTTCCATTTCTGTGCCATGATCCGCAGAGGTCTCCTGACATCCCTAAAAAGAAAACGCCATGGACAGTTGTCCATGTCAGAAACCACAACTGTCTGCACTATTAAACATAGCAATTAAGACAATGCCCTGATGGTAAACAACAAGGCGCAACAAGCAAGAAGTAACCAAGCAGAAGAAGCACCGTGACTGTTCTCACCTTCCCTCCCGCTGCAATGTCTGCCACCAGGACAGGTGACGAAAACAATCAAAAAGCAATGAGCATGCTCTGAGTTCTTAAGTTCTTGTTTTATTTATTTGCCAATGAAATAAAGTAATAATAGCTACTGCAGTGTACTCAGAGCATCACAAGAACAAAAAACGGCTCTCAGTGAGGCTTCAGTCCTATAGGACTTAGTAAAGGTCCGTCTAGAAGAATTGGATGTTCCTGAATGTCACATCACTATACAGCAGACTTTGGTCACAGCGTTGTCCCATATAGGCGACACCTCAGTCAACACCTCCACACAATAATTCAGCGCATGAGTGACAACTTTTTTTCTTCACAGATGCAACGTATGTGTCTCTGTACAGCTAGCTTTGCTAACATTATGTCCACATAGCTTACTTTTCTTTAAGCTTCCTTTCCAAGTGACGCTAAAAGTTGGATAAAGCGCTGCTGAATTTACATGTCGCCTTATCTTATGATTTATGTAGCAGAATTCTATTACTGACGATTAGACAGACATCTTCTCCCGCTCATGTCTTGGAGCACCGCGTGCGAGTGAAAGGAGACGGCGATGGGTGACAACAGGCAGACGTAATTAGTAAGGCACGTTATTGCTTAGATTTTACGGCGCCACGTTAAGTCCCTGAACTTCACATTTTAACGGAAAAAAAAGCGCAATGCGACTTGGATGTAACGAGTAACGCGACAGATTTGTAGAAATGTAGTGAAGTAGAAAGTACAGATACTTACTGTAAAATGTAGTGGAGTAAAAGTAGAAAGTATCCTTTATTAAATCTACTACAGTAAAGTACAGATACACAAAAATTGTACTTAAGTACAGTAACGGAGTACTTGTACTTCGTTACTTCCCACCACTGTTCATACACAGAGTGGAAACCGTACAAGAACTACAGCAGAAGCTAATGTCTACAGTCTTCATTATTTCTGCTCTTTGGGGTTCAGCCAATCAGCGCCAAAGGAAATAAATGCCACTCCTGGATTGGCTGCTTTACAAACTGCAGCCAATATTTCAGATAAGCTCTATGAAAAAATATGTGAGCAGGTGAGATTTCCATGAATAATTTAATTACATGGAAAAATCGGTGGTTAGGTGAATCGAAGAGGATCCGATGTACAAGCAACTGCCTTTAGAAATCCCATACTTAGTAACCCAGAACTGACTTGTGCACAACTACATCTCATCATCATAAAGGCAGAACACTCCAAGGATAGAGTTTTGCAGACTTGGATGTAAAACAACATCACTAGAGTAAAACATAGAAAGATTATGACACAACTCCGAACCTACAATGACAGAAATGACTGGCCAACGACTGTATTAATCGCATAAGAAGCCAATATTGCCATGGTAACTGTGAAGGAGCTGCAGAGAACCACAGCTCAGGTGGGAGAATCTGTTGCCAGGACAACTATTCTAGAAATCTAACCTTTACAGAACAGTAGCTGAAAGAAAATCATCATTGAAGGTAAAGTCAAAGGAAGTTGCACTTGCAGTTAGGCTGCGTGTTGTCTGAGGTATATGACACCTCAGACACCACAACCTAAATTATTTAACTTTCATGAGTTTTATCCTGCAGCCGTCTGCACTGGTGAAAAGCCCACATTATTCCTTCCCAGCTTTTAAATGTCCCTCAGCACTGGAGGAACAGAAAGCAATGCAGATGAGATGAGCCTCAGAGGGAGGTTTCAGCACGAAAACCGCAGATGTTCCAAGAAAACTCCACCACTACTGTTTTTTTTTTTTTTTCTACGTCTGATTTGCTGATTTTCACTCTCTCTCCTCATCTTCCAAGCGCTTGTACCCTCCATCCATTTGCCACTCCTCAGCTCCAGACATTTATTGGGCGGCGGCAGCGGCGGGGTGATCAGGTCTGTAGTGGGTTGAGGCTTTTCTGCCTGATTGTCTGATGAGTCGTCTGGATGGGCGGTTTGAGAGGGGAGGAGCGGCTGTCTCGGCCGCGGCGTGAGAAGCCTCGCGAGCGCGCCATCACGCCTCTCAGACCGGTAATGAAGGGATCCGGACCTCCAGTTCATATTTGATGTGAGATGTCTTTATTTATTTAGGTTGCTTCTGTCCCCCTTCCCTCCACCCCTGGACCTTCATGGCATTTTTCTGTTTTATGCATCAGAAATGTTCTGACACTTACAGGGAGTGAGAGTCAATAGCGACTCATTTTAAATCATATCAGATTTATAGGGAGGTAGCTGCAAGCAGTAGCGAGCGTAGGGGTGACACACGTGTGTACCTATAGCGCAGTAAGTGCTTCTGAGCCCAGCAGCACTAAACAAGGCCAACAGTCTGCAGTTATGGACAGTAAATAGAGCGGAGCACTGCCTGTAAATAACCAGCAGCACAGCCTCATAAATTCTGTGTGTGTGCGTGCGCGTGTGTGTATGTGCCACTTACACACACAAGCTGTGTTGTACCGTATAGATGGACCCTCCCTAACCCCCAACTTTCAAATCAGATGAAATTGGTGTCAAACGTTTGTGCTGGTTTGAGCAGCGAACATCTTCGCTGTCATTTTAAAGACACAATCGAATGTTTTCAGAGTTCATCAAAGGTCAATCAGCCAATCCACAATTACACTATTGATTAAGTCACGGGTGTAAGGGAAGCTACATAGTGGTAGGTTTATCTCTAGTGAACTCTGGAATCATTTCCCTTTTTTAAATCTTCAAAATGGCCCAAACTAAACTTTTTTGCTGCACAAATGTAGCACAGTTGATCGACCACATGTGATTTTCTAAATGTGGTCTGACTGGTTGACCTGCGATGACCTCCGGAAACATTTATTCATATTCTTGAAAGGATAGCAGCACCAATTTTTTTGTTTGCGCTGCACAAACCAGCACAAGTGTAGCGCAGTTAATTTAAACTGTATTTTGTTTGAATTTGCAAATGTCGACTGCCTGGTTGACCTTCAGTGACCCCTGGAAACATTTGTCAATGCCTTTGCAATGACTGCAGCACAAACAAAGATTTGTGCTGCACAAACGTGTGATAACCATTTTGTTGAATTTGAAGAAAGAGGGGAGGAGCAGCTTCACCCAGGTAGATGTTCCTTTTGGAGAACTCCACCTCCACGTGTTTGCCTTCATTTATCCACATTACGTATGTGCGGCTGCTCCCAGAAGTTAGCGGACGAATCCAAGCTCCCTCCAACCGTCACACTCCCACTCCCCTGCTCGTAGAGCATCACAGGTCTGGGTGGGCGTGTGTGTGGGTGGGGGTGCGTAGGTGTGTGTGTGTGAATACAGTTAACACTGGCGTCCTTCCCAGTGACCCGATCAAGGTGGGCTTTCCGACCGGCGCGGAATTGTGAAGCTGGACCGGAGCCGGGTTCGCGGGCCTGAGATAATGCTGCTTGCTGATGGAGGATTTTGTGTTGCATGTGTTTAGAGCTGCACAGCATTAAAAAAAAAAAAACTTTTACAAGGTCACAAAAAGATGAACCAACTAAAGGGAGGAAGGAAAAAGAAATCAATCCAAACATAATTTGCTGTGTTGAAGCCAAATGAGATATTTATTGATAGCAGTGAACATTATCTCTGTTTTTGTTCTGTATATTCGCAGGTTGTGTTCTGAAGACATTTGGAAAGTGCAAATGATTTTTTTTTTTGTTGTTGTCAGAATGAAAAATTGATATTTCTTCCCAGCTCAGCCTAACAGAGGGAAAACGCCCAACAGTAAAATCAGGAGGCCAGGCAGCTTACAGTGTAGATTTGATGCTTTTTCATTTAGTCAGTAGGATGGTGGTGAGCTTTACGTAGTTTAACAGTAATTTTTTTTTTAGCATGTGTATTCACAAAATAATGACATTTTGGACTCTGGAATTTGGGGTTTTGTGCATTTGAGGTAAAGACTGTGTATATATTCAAACCCTAGAATTAATAGAAGGGTGTACTTACTTTCAGCAATGACTGTACATATGCAAACATGGAGACAAACATAACACACAATACATAACGACTATGTAAGATAAAGTCCTTATCTATTGTGTGTTATGATATACACACAATAGATATGATATAATATATCATATCAGATCATGTGATGTAATATATGACATGATCTGATATGTTACGATACAATACGGTGTCCCGTTGTTGTTTTGCATCACAGCAGTATTGTTTACAGACAAATATCAATCACAAAGCAGTCATAAGACGGCATGGTCAGTGATATTTGGTTAGGTTCAGAACCAGCTGAGTCACTAAAGCTCTGTTACAGCTTCATTAAGCGGTGGAGCCGTGTACCTTTCACCTGACGCTAGCAGTTTGTATTCATGTTTCAGACGTTATTAGCCAATCTCACCATATTATCACGGTACAGTGATTCATAAAGTTTTTCAGTTAGGATTCCTAAAATCTTATAGCCAATTTTCTGTAGCTCTGATTAGCTTTGATATACTGGACAGAAGCTAAAACATCAAGCAGTTTAGAGGTTTTAAAGCAGATTTTAACTATTCACAGTGTGATCTCTTAGCACTGCCTATTTACAGCCAGTGCTAAACACGGCTAATGTTGTCTTCTTCCACTCTTGTCTTCTCCTTGTAATAATTAGAATTTTTATCATGGCACATTTCTGTATATCCATTCATACCCACACACACGCACACAGGTCTCCCCCTATAGCGTCTCTCCTAGTCAGAGGGTTTGTTGATTGTGTTGTCAGGAAGCAGCAAAGTGATGTTTACACCAACTTATTCCTCTCTGTCACTTTTGAGTGTGACCATTAATTCCTCTGCGGATGATGTGTGTGCGGGGGTGAGCGTGTGTGTGTGCTGGAAACTCTTGTGCTGTGACATACGATATATATGTGCAGTGGGTGTGTTGAGGAGGGAAAGAAAAAGAACAAATTGAAGGCCAGGCTATAAGTGTTCGCTATCACTGTCCTATCATTTTCTTGGCATATGATTCATCATGGCTGACGGCCACTGAACCGGCACGGCGGGGGTTGCTATGGCGACGCAGCTAAGGAGGACAGAGCACCTGCGGGTGGAGAGACGGTGGTGTTTATCACCTGCTGGGGATGCGGGGTCACGCTTCGGCAAGAGCAGCCGCCGACGCGCGCAGGAACGTGTGTGCACTTCGCAGCGACGCGTCGCAGAAAGTACGCAAGAGTTGGTGTGAGGAAAAGCGCATCTGGTTCTCTTTAAGGTGACATTTTCCCAGAGCACTGATGATAATAGGACACCTTTCTCTGCTCCTTCTTGAGCTTCGCTGTCAATGAGATTTTATACCTTCCTGTTGCTTGTTTGAGCGAAGACACGTCATTTACAAAAAAAAGAAAAAAAGCAAAGTTTGATCCGACAAAGAAATTCACGGAGAATTGCAATAAAAATTCTAGGAGCAAATGAAAAGCCTGGTATAAATTGTGCGTTTTAATTCAATGCCTCGTTTATTTTGATACCTCTAAATACAATGCGGTTGATTTCAGAGGACAGCATTAGCAGTAAAGTACGCTTCTAGATTATGCAGTCACAATAATGCATTGTTGTTCGGCTCTTTGTTATTAGTAATAAAAGCCAACGGCAACATGTCCCTCTTTGTTCTAAGACTTCAAACAATAAAGTAACGTGTTTGCAAATATAGGTTGTACCGTTCTATATGTGTGCTCCTGGTTTAATGAGACACGGACCGTCACAGGAACAAAAATAGAAACTTTATAGCTGCAGGTTCCAGTGGATTTTATATGCGCCATATTACCCATGATGAATACGGGCAAAGTTTATGGTGGAATTCTTGTCTTATTTCCCACTGGAAACAATTGCTTGCTTGAAAGGGCTCTCGCAGTTACTGCAGGGATAAAATGTGGCCGGAGACACATGCTGCAGAAATTAGCATCAAAATTTCCATTTGTTCATTGTTTTATTCCCGCTTTGGTTCAATAAATCAATCAATTTTGTTAATTAAGCACCTTTCATTCTAAAAGCAGCTCAAAGTGCTGAGGGGAAAGAGATCATTCATAGATTTAAAGATCAATCCTGAGCCTAATCAGAAGAGTGGAAGCACCGGCGAGATGTTCTCTTATTTTCTTGTACAATTTAAAGATTGCGCCGCTCCACATTGCGGCAGTTGTAGACGCTGTAGAGAGCGCTGGCCGACCTCGAATAACAACGAATTGTGATAAAAAAGGCGCGAGGTTATGAAGACATGCCTGTTTCCACGGGACACCTGGAGAGAAAAGGCTTTATCTTTGACCGAGAAAGATTCAACCACGCTGACTACCAATGACAGAGAAGTTTCAGAAAGGAGTTTCTTAAAGAGACAGACACACAATTTCAAGGCTTTAAATTAGGAAGTGAAATTTCTTTTAATTTTCATTCGATGTATGTTGCATTTTTATAATTGAAGTTACCTGATTGTGCTATAAAATGGCAGTATGTGCCTGGAAAACACATAATGCCCCTTACATTGGTCTTATCAGAGTGCTTACTTGTCTCGATTATATGATAAAAACTTTCTAAGAGGTTGAATTTTGGGTTTCCACTAAAGTAATGTGCAATACGCAGTCTAACTCTGATGAGGACCAAAAAGCTAACTCTAGCCTGCCTAAAAACCTACGCCTCCGTTTGAATGCATATGTGGATTCCAAGCAGACAAGGGACCTTTACAAAAGCAAGAAGTGGACTACAGGGCATTCTGGGTAAATGCAACCAAAACAAACTCGTGTGTAGCATTAGCGAGAGAAATGGATTGTGTTTTTTTTCTCCAAAGATGAATAAGAAATCTTATCAAATCTAAGGCCGGTCCATTCTTAGTTACATTTCACGTAGAAGTTCGCTTTGCGTTGTTTCCTTCGGTGATTCTTGGTTCAGTGCCTCCACAGGTGAGGAGCAGGAACACATTTTTCAAAGATTTTGGTTTGTCACAGTGGAGCGTGAAAGTGAACAGAAGTAGCCGAAAATGGAATAAACTTTGCAATATTGGTTCCTGCAGGTCAAAAGACGAGGAGTCATTTCTACTGCTAGTGCTGGAGAAATGCGTTTGTGTTGGTTGCGTTTACCCAGAATGCCCTGCTCGGTAGTCTGCATCATGCTTTTGGAGCGGCCTCCGGTCCACTTGGCGTTCACATATGCATTTAAACCGCATTGCTGTTTGCTTCTCAATTTAGTTGGACTGAGTTTATGTCTCATTAAGGATTAAAAACATTTAACAGGCGGTGCTGTACATTAAGCAAAATTTTTTTCTATTTGATGAGCTACATATACATTTCAGTGAGTTCTTCATCATCTGAGCATCACACAGTCACTATTCTTTCCTTTGTTTTGTAGCTGAAGCCATTTATTCAAAGTTGTTTTTTGTTCCAAATTGCTAAATCAAAAAATTTGCATAAGAATTACCCAGCTGGTAGTCCTGTCTGCTTCCCTTTGTGCTCTTCTCTGTTTGCCTCTTGAACATTGTCCTTTTTATTATCTATCAATATATGTTATTCTAACTTTGCAGTGTATTTTATTTAATGTAAACTTTACGTTTAAAAAATGAGGCCCCTGGGTGTAAATATACAATTCTAACACATCTAATACAACATTTTCAAAGTGAAATTGCACCCATTAATTGGTGTAAACTGACTCTATATCTTTTGGAGGTTTGCCATCTGCGACATCGTGCGACTCTTTCGGACGTCGGCCGCAGGGCGTGCTGGATGACAAAGATGGTGATGGGGAGTCGTTCCTCGATTGGAGAGATAAATCAGAATGGAGGTGGACGGCACTGATCCGATAGGTCAGCGCTTGTCAGGGCGTGGCTGGAAATACTTTATGGATTTGTTTACATGCCACATGCTCGCGACTCTTCAGCATCAGGCACGTCTTTGATTGATGCCACCGATGTTCCGCCACAGCATGAAGCAAGCGGAGAAGAAATGGCAGTAAAACACAACACTGATCGCCACTCGCTTCATTGGCAATAAAAAGGCAATTGGTTGTACTCGACTACAAGTCTGAAAGCAAATTCACTTCATCTGCTGAACCTCCCCTCCCTGTTTAGGGAGCGTTGACAGACCTTACATAGAAGTCCTGTTTCCAGATAACCAACATGCCTCTGATCTGGCACCGCGAGTGTTTTCACAGCGCCCGGGCACGAATGTGTGTTTGTTTGCGAGCTCGCGCGGACTTCAGAGATAACATCAAATGCGACGACGGCTTCGTATCAGAGGTTTTAGGGCGTATGTAAATGCGCGTGTGCACTGTTTGTGCCCTTCAGGTTGTGCACTCCGAGTGGTATTTGATGGGATGTGTGGAAATGCTTGTGCGTGCGCGCCACATTAAAGGCTGTCTGGCGTTATCTCTCCGCGAGGATTAGAGTGCATAAGCTAAGCCTGGGGGCTCTGATTCCACCGTATCAAACGCTATCAATGGCTGCTGGACGCAAACCCTGAGCTCTTTATTGAAGAACCTCTCATATCTTACAGACAGCTATCTAGCAAAGGTAATGGGCCGTAGAACGCTCACCGAATCTGATGCTGTAAAAACGGGTTTATTCACCTACCCTGTGCTCAAAAGGGCTTAATTTGTAGATAGTTTTTCTTTTCGTTAATATTTCAGGCAACAACGTTTGGCAAGGAAGTTTCGGCAAAACATTTTTGGTCTGTTGCGATTTTTTTGAAGACTCAAGGTATTCTTTCTCTCACAATATCCTAAATAAAGACAATAATTTAGTTCTTTTTTTTATAATGGTTGACGTGAAATAAAATGACATTGATTGGTTATAAAAGAAGGCAGGGTGAATCCGTGGCTTAGCCTTTGGACTAAACCTCTCTCTGCCTTGTGTTAACCTTGACCCCTGCTGCTCATCAGGAACTGTCCATCAGACTAACTGTCCATGTTTCTCCGCTCGAAGTCTCCGAGGGCCTTGAGAATGACTGTTGAACCAAGCGCCTATCAGTTTGTGTTAGAGTGCTCTATAAGTATTCACACCCCCTTCGAAAAACAAATTACTCACCCTAGTGATCCGCAGTGTATTCAAGCTACAGCAGTGTCTAAGATAAAGGGACAGGAAAATCACCAACTCTTTATCTATTCTGCCCGGACAGAAAAAGGAAGGAGAAGGCTGACCTTAAACAGAGATCTCAAAAGTTCACCAAAGAGAGAGCTATGAAATGTCAAAAAACAGCTGTGAAGAAGCCCTGTGTGACTGAACACATTAGCTGTGCTGTCTGTTCAGAGAAATGTATCAAAGTAAACGGAGATCCAGTCAAACAATGCCAGGCCAAGTTAACATGCAAGTCACAACTGACAAGGTACGATTAGCTTAGAGTGAAGAATTGCTTCATCCTCAGCTCGGTGATGATTTTGTTTCCTGACACACACAAAAAAAAGTTTGACAGCAGGAGCTGCACAGCAACAAACGGTTCGTCTCCAAGATGAAAGCTCAGGACATGCTCACCCGTCAGTTCTGCTGAGAGCAAAGGTTTTCAGAGTTTGATGGAATTTGCTGAGCTGGAGTTTACAGCCTCATCAAGAAAAGCCATTACCACCAGACTGGAGGAACTCTGATGATACTGCCAAAGTTGAAAAACCGTCACTTCCCCTCCAACATGCCTCCAGAGGGAAGCGAATGCATCACCAGACCTGTGAGCATAGACGCAACATCTGCTCCCTTCACCAGTGAGTGTTTCCTGTGCAGAACATGAGAGGGAATGCATGGATGTCCAATCCTCGTTAGAGCCTTATAGACAGTAGCATTTTTTAAAAAGGAAAAAAAGTTATCAGAGTCCTAAACATTTTTTTTTCCAAGAATTTAGGAAGTTGTTTGTCCTACTGACAAAAATTGGCTGTACCCCAAAGTGTGGCGATAAGGAAGACTGTAGAGAATGGCTTCTGGTGTAATGTCAAGAGAGTTTCCGCTCTGCGCATTAATGCATATTGATTTATATTTGGTGTTTGAACTATTAAAATAGGCAGTTATAAGCATTTTTGGATACGGTCCGAAGCATTAGTGGACTTTAGCTATGCTAGCAGCTGTGATGGGTCCATAACTCCAGTGATTAATGGGCGGTCCACTGTACAATGAAATAGTAGTGATCTTGAATTGAACTATTGTGGGAAATGTCAAACCTTTTTTGAAGGCATATTTTTCCTAAGTTCTGGTTGTTATTCATAAACTAATTAATTACAATGTTATACGCTTTATCTTTAAGGTTTTAAGTTTGCTGATTGTACTTTTCACACACCAGGAACATTATTTTTGTGCCAGGCTGCCCTATCATGTTCAGATGCACCATAGTCATTTTAACCATAGAAAATTGCTAAAATTTAAAAAAAATATTTTTCATGTGTCTATTAAAGAGTACTTAATCACAATTGTTATTTTTTTTTAAAACTGGGAACAAATTGTGTTAGATGTGAGCAAAATTAATTTCTAACTGAGCTCAGTGACATGACATGACATACCTTTATCTAATTAAACCCATTAACTTAGAAGAGGTCCGTTTCAAAACTAATTAGAATGTCGCTTAAAAGTTAATTTCCTACAGTTACTCACAACAAAAAGTTAAACTCATTTGGATTTGCGACACCCAGAGTGATATTTTGCACTCATTTGCACAAGCTCTCCTTGTTTTTCTTGTTGATTTTAATGATTATGGTTCACGGCTGAAGAAAACCCAAAATTAATTTCCTCGGATTACTTTACATCAAATAATCAATTAAGAAAGAATTTGTGTCCTAATATAAAGTATATCCATGTACTGCACGTGGCCCACTGATGTACATCAAAACAACCTATGCACTCCTATAAAGCCTGTTTAGAAACTGACAGCTGGTAGCCTATCATCGCTTTTATTTGATTGGTTTCAATGTAAAAATGGTTATAGGGTGGTGCAGGGACAGTGATGCAAACCAGAGTAGTCATTTTTACTTCACTAGTGTCCAGTCTTTGACCAAAGATTCTCCAGGAGGTTTTAGGTCTGGTCAATCAAGCACAGTAACACCAAGATCATTAAACTAGGTGTTGGTATGTTTGGTAGTGTGTGGAGATGCCAAGCCCAGCTGGCAAATGAAATCAAGATGAATGATAAACATGTTAGTGGTAGTTTGAAGATACAGTATTGTTAGAATAAAATATATTTAGGTTATCACATGTTTGTATGATTACAGTCATTTGTAATGTGCGTTGGTACAGGTGGCACCTTTTCCACTGTGCTCTCTTTTTATTTATGTGTGTATGCGTAGAAACTGTTTTGTTTGCAGGACTGTTCGTGCGGAGAAGGAGATAACTGCCCTGTTCCCCGAAGAGGAAGAGGCCAAGCTGTCCTGAAGAACTTCTTCTTAGTTAGATAACTATGTGTTAGTGTAGCTGTGAACTTATCTGTCAGACATACAGCCTTTTTTTCCCCCTCCCTTTAGGGCTGCATGTCTCATGTAACCAGGATGTTCCTTAAACTTACTAAAACTGCAGGAGGCGCAGAAAAAACTTCAGAACATATGTAGAAATCTGTAACTGAGTTTCTCTGTGTTCTCCCTGCAGGTATGCAACTGTATCAAAGAAACCCATTAATTTGGGTTGTGGTACTGGTTCGCCACGTCCCACTAAGGTCAGAGAAATCCTGGATCCCCACTAGTGAACGATTTCTTCCTCTTACCGATTTTGCCTTCCAGACAAACCCAAGGCAGTCAATGCCAACAGTGGACCTTTACGTGGTTTTCCTTGACAGGAGATGCTTCAAAATACACGGAAGACAGCTTTACTGAGGAACGAAGACAAAGAAAAGGAGGAAACTGAGGGGAATAGTCTGGATTTGAACTCCAATAGGAGAGAGGGGCAAACATTTGCTGAATCCATCCCAGCCTTAAGCTTTTACTGACAGAACAGTTTCTGTCATCCCTGTCTGGAAAGAAATTCTGCACGGTAAACATTTCAGTATCGCTGTAAAACGATGGTTACCTGTAAACAAAACAGCCCTTATTGTGCATTTTGTGTTAAGATTCTTTCTTCTTCTTATTCGTTTAGTCCTTTTCAGCAAGAGCTGAGCTGTCAAAGTGACTGATGTGTTTTGGATCAGTCTGACTGAAAAAAGTCAGCATAGAGTGAAAAGAAATGCATCCTGAAATAGATAAAGCAATAAGTGGAATAAAACAAACAAATCTTGCGTACCTGCTGTTCTAAACTTCACAAAGCCTGTCATTCTTCTTGACACCACTGAGTCATCTCCGTTCCCTGTGTCACCCGGTATGCTATGCAGTCTCTGTGAGCTGGAAGATTCCCTATTACAGCAGGAAAGGCATTCTGGAAATGGTCACCCAAAGACAGAAGAACCACATGAAATTGTTCCGGTTTATGTTAAACTTCTTCTCCTGACGAGATATTCCAGCTCCATCTAATGTGAACCTGGATGTTTTTGTCCATCTCTATCAAGATTCTCTCAGAAAGTGCAGGGCCAGTGACAAATGAACAGCCACCTGGGAAATATTGGTGCTGATGGGAGCCATTTTGGTTCCATTATTCTCAATAAAGGCCAGGTCAATGTGTCCCTCCCCCCAAGCCCCACACTCTCTTCTCGCGGCTCCCCCAACGTCTCATTAAACGGGCCTCGGCGAACAGAGGAGAGGGAACATCATTAGTTTGGAGATGAAAGAGAGACCCTGGCGTCCTGGGAGGAAAGCGGTGACGCTCGCCTTGGAATGACGCTCAGAAGGAATGAAAACCCTCCACGATTATTTGAATCGTGTGGAACCTGATCGTGTGCGGGGAATTCGCCTTCATGACGGAATTAATGTTGCTGCGCTCACACACTAACAGTCTGGTGCAGTGTACATTTCATTCAACCTGCATGTCTCTGTTTATGAGCTTTAGTGCAGCAGAGCTTCTTTCCATCGCCTAACATGCCAGTGGTGAATTGTTTTTTCCTCCACAGCCACTCAAGGCAGGAGATTGGAGTCCTGACCCAACATTTTGAGAGTGGTCTCTATCTCGTGCCGGCATCTGACAGCTAATAATGAAAGCATTTGAGGTCTTCATCTCAAGCTTTTCCTCTTCTTCTGCCATTTGATTCAGTTTCATTTGTGTCCCCACAGCCAGCGCAAGAGTTGCCCGAGATCCGGTTGTCTGTCCATCTGTCTGTTGGACGAGCAACTGCAGGCCTGCCAATGGAATGATCTGTCTCGCTAAAGTGTTGGCTATCAAACAGATTGCCTTGTGATCGTCAAGAGATGGAGAGTGTTCAGCTCTGCTCCTGGAATCTTTTACTCTGTGTCCAGACACCGCTCCTAATTTTTGACTCATGTCATCCTCCCTGAAAGCAAGCATGCAGGATGTAATAAGAAATAACCGATTATTTTGTGCTGTAATTTCTGATGTTTTGTACAAAGTAGTCCCTGTTTGTAGTAGTAAGGATTTCTGTCTCTCTTGTTGCAGTAAAAGTGCTCATACAGTTACATTCAGTAAATTAGTATGTGTCTTGATGACTCGTTTGTAGTACTGATAGGATCTTTAAGCAGGTATTAAACATACTTTTCATTAAGCTCACATTTGTATTTTTATTTTTTATTGGTCTGATGTAATATTCTAATTATAAATGTTATGTTTGTACTAGTTCAGAAGATGATTAAGTATGGGAAAACAAAAGCAACAACAAAAAATTTATTATATCGATGCAACGACCAAAGAATCTCACTCTATCCTACCGCAGTGACGCACGGTAAATTTTACACCCTTTATTTCAATAAATACCCATCACAACGAATGGGGGTCATAAAAAACGACACACACACTTTGAGATGACTCAGAACTTGACGTTTCACTAAATGAGCCTTGTTTCTTCACATTTAAACCCACTTAAAACACGTTATTAAATGTGCCAATGTATGTGACAGCATCAGAAAGTATGACAAAAGAAATATTTAAATGCACAGTCTGAAATAAGCTATGCCAGAAAAAAAAAAAGTTGTGGATTGAAATGGGATCAAATCAACTCAGATCTAATTGGACAATTAAAGTAGTAAGTCTGAATACCTGACTTCTTTTGTTGCACAGATATTAGAGAGCTAAGGAAACACCTGGAGCGCAAAGAATGTTGCATCTTTCATGGAATCGATTTTACTGTTAAAAATTAAGTTAAAGATAAGAGCCTGACAAAATACAGCCTACATGAAGAACTTTTTTTCCTTTACAAGGTCAGTATGCTCAAAATGGTTTTCTGCAGCTCAGTCAAAGTTCTGTATGAATTCCATCAGTATTACCTGCACGCAATTTTTTTTCTCCTTAAACCAACCCCTTGCATCAGTAAATCACTGATGTGATGTCCGCCAAAAAGTTAACAGATAAAGTTAGAACCTGGTTCACGAACACTATGGAATATCCACCAATCAGAAATCTATAAGTTTTCTTTCTAACAAGTTGGGTTATAGTAATTAGATTAATGTAGTCATTAAAAAAGGAAATCAATTAAACAATCTGATGTATCAGGACTTCAAATGTTAAGCATGAGCTTAGCTTTGTGACAAATGATTTTCTAATTTGGGCTTTTTTTTGTCTAACAAAATAGTGACCAGTGGTGGGCACCACTTTTGCTAATCCGCCAACGGTGAAGCTAATTTTTTGTGTAGCGTTTAGCTCACTTTGAAAACGTTTAGCCCCCTTAGCTTCCAATATACTAACTTTACCAGATAAACTGTAAAGTGCTAACTTACTTGTTTCTGGAACTTTAAGATGAATGAAGGGAAACACCTGTGCTGAGCTTTAGGTTTTTGACTGTTTAGAATCATATTCATGCTCTTATTTTGAAGAGTTTACGCAGCAGTCCCATTTCCTCTCCTCACATTCTCTCTCTCTTTTTCACTTAGTAATTTTACTTTAAAAAAAACATACAGGAATAAATTACAACATGGACAGAAGAGAGTCATTTATAAACATAAATACAATATTTAATGTCATTATATGCTCCAAGGTTGTAGTCTTTTCCTTCTGAATTGAAGCTAGTGATTTAGGGTTAGCGCAACTAACGTTTTAGCTAGTTGTGCCCACCACAGATCACTACACTGAACAAGTTGCTATTTGCTGTCTAGTTTTGAGGTTAGATTTAAATAACTGAAGCACCAAGCAAGAACTAGATTATTTTTATGACATTCTGACACGTAAAAGTCAGGAATTAAAGTGGCTGTTCTTTCTTGACCATAGATGAATACTAATTATAGTATGGAAAGGATCCAGCTTTATACATATAGTTTTGGGTTAATCTGAAAACAAAATGAAGCAATTGCTGCCTTTTGTTGATCATGACGTTGATGTTTAGTCTGGTACCTAAAAAAAAAAAAAAAACAAAACTCCAAGTGTCTGCAAGGCTTTTTTAAACAGGTGATATGGACTGACAGGCTGCTCTGTAGATGGGCTGTAGGGATCCAGTCATTGTCCCTTGGCTACATTTTAAACCACCTCTGTGACAGCTCCCG
Source organism: Girardinus metallicus (assembly GCA_903067095.1). Taxonomy (NCBI): domain Eukaryota; kingdom Metazoa; phylum Chordata; class Actinopteri; order Cyprinodontiformes; family Poeciliidae; genus Girardinus; species Girardinus metallicus. Next base: position 20,182 of record CAEGAE010026134.1, read on the forward strand.
TCTCCAACATGGCGTGCTCTCATGTTTTGCTTATGTAATGAGCCCCCTCCACCGCGGCAGAAATGCAATTATCATTTAGCTGACACGAAAATTTGTTTTCTCGCCTGTGGCCACTTATGCTGCTATTTAGAATTTTCTCAACTTCAGGCGAAGGAGCATGGGAGGGAGGGAGAAAAAAAAAAAAACAGTTTCGGTCTCTCTTTCTTCCATCGCCCTACTTATTTGGAGCTGGAAAAGGAAAAGCGAGGAAGAAGAGAAAGGATTGTGGTGAAGAGGAAAAGCAGCAGCGAGCGAGGGAAGATGGAGAGAGAGAAAAAAAAGAAGTGAGGGAGAGTTTCTGGGAGGATGTGATAATAAGGGCAGTTAATTCAGAAACAGGGTGTGAGAGGCAGAGATTAGCCTGCTAGCTGGGCGATGCAGTCCACAGATTTTCTGCTCTGAATGGCTGTCAGTGAGAGCTGGGAGGGAGAGCCGTGATTGGCTGCCGGGGCCAAGAAGACCGCAGCAATAATTTTTAATTAACAAACTATTTGGGTAAATATGTCTTTTCAGGTCCACTTCTCTGGCAGGCGTAAGCCTACCTTTAGGCTAAGATAAAGAAAAGAAAAAAAAAAAAAACAGAGAAAAAAGGCGATAAATCTTCAATAAATATCTCTTAATTCAATTAAAAAATATCTACTACATGCATACAGAAACGGACAAACTAACTGTCTGCACAGTAAGATGTGTAAAAAAAAAATTAACTCATAATAAAGTGATCTTTTATGGCACTAGCATAATCTGGCGTGAGAGAAAAAAAAATTAAACAATTGAATTTCTAATTTTAGTTCAGTGAAGTTGAGAAACTATTGTTTTTATAAAATCATCAGTGGAACAATTATTTTAAAATAAATGTCACTGAATTCTTTATAACATTTAGACTATAAAAGCTACAAGTGGCACTGATTAGTAATTAATAAGTTGGCTGATTAGTAAATATTTTGTGACAAAAATGCTGAAAAGCTGTGTTTTTTTCTAACAAGTCCAAACTTTCTAACAGGATGGCTTTCTTTTATTGAGGCAAACATGCAAAACCCTTCTTAAAGGGGCGGCGTTATTTATCTTCCAGGCACATAGTGGCATTTTATAGCACCATCACGTAATTATGACACCTTCAGTTGTTATAAAAATGCCGTATATCAAATATAACTTAAAAGAAATTTGATTTTGTATTTTAATGTCTTGAAATTAAGCTCTTTAAGAAGCTTCTACTCTTTTTGAAACTCCACCTTCAGGAAGTCATCACAGCATCGCTCCTCTATTAACCCTTTGACAACATTTTTCTTTTTTTTAAACAGTCTTGCACTGAGAAGTAGCTCATATAATGAGCTCAGCAGATGTACAGTTCCATTAGGTGTTTGCTAATTGCAGCTGGCTAGTCTGAAGGAGCAAGGCAACACTCCATGCATGTTTTTGATGAAGGGATAACATTATAACATGATGTAAAGCTCAAAAAAGTAATTTTTACATAACTGTTTTATGTTTAAGCTTTAAGGTTTGAACATTTGTTATGTAAATTTTGCATCTACTCTGTTTTCTGCACATTAATTTGCTACAAATAAATTGACTATTGTTTTTAATTAACATATTGCAATCTTAGTTTATTGAAAGCCTTGTTAAAAAAGTTGTTTTTTGGCATTTAAGCATTTTTAAAAATTATATTTTGCTCATTTGTGAGTTCTTTTGACTTGACAAGTTTGGTTGACATGTCAAGAAGTTTGGACACCCCTGCTCTAGGAGACCTGCTATAGTTGGTGCCATCATAGAGTTTCTGAAATACCTAGAAATCTAAAATTAGAAATACTGCTGCAATCTTTTAATGGGATAACAATACAACCCATGTGGCCCAATCAAAGTTCAACCTTCTTCCATCTCAGCTCCCAACACTGTAAATGTTGTAACAAAGTGCAGAGGTTGTGCAATTAGCAGCAAAATTGTCTGTGTGACTTTTCATGCAGGGGAATATTTTATTTAAGTTACAAAGTAATACTTTATTTTTTGACATGTATTGTCCCCATAGAATTAACAGATTTACATTAAAAGTTGGATTTTTCTACTTTACATTGTGCAAATTAATCAACTGCAATAAAAGTTGAATTAAATTTTTTTTTTTTCACAAACATTTCTCTCCGTCTGCGTATATTTATATCAGGAACTAATCTATGAACATTTAGAGCATGATAGACAGATATGACTCAGTGGTACGTTTTAAAATCCTCTGCACAGAAAACAAACATCCGTCCTCAGTCACATCTCTTCGCTGCCACGTACATTAAACCTCCTGACCTTCACCAGAGTTGGAGGGTAAAACTCACGCCTCTCTCCCCTTCCTCCACATCCTCCTTTTTCATCCCTTTATCTCCAGCTCGATCCCCCTCTGCACGGTTCTGCTTATTGTCCCGGGTCCATGCCTAAATGCAGCTCTTTCATCTTTGTTTTTATCTGTCAGATCAGTGAGGCGCTACTCCCGCTCCTCGCAACTCCTCAACACATAAAGTTAGAAAGTCTCCCAAATCCTAGCAGATCAATGGATAAGGGTTGGCAGGCCTAGCTAATGGAATGCAGCTTCTGCCCTAGATTAGAATGTTTTTTTCTTCTTCTTCGTTTTCTTCTTCGGTCGGCTGTCCTCAAACCATCATGAACTGCTGAGACGGGGAGTGAGGACGGCAGGCTGGTTGGTTGGTTATTAAGACTGGTGAGCAGATGGGCAGACTAACAAGACAACTCACCAAGAGAATGGCAGTGGGCTTCAGTACAGCTGGTTAAAGAGTTCAGTGAAACATTCCATGATTATTTCCTAATAACATCCCTAAAGCAGAGGCAGTTTTTAATATTGGCAATGTGGCTTTCTGCCCAGGGCTCCATTATGTCGAAGGGGGCAGAAGAAGTTGGAAGGAAAACAAAGTAATCATAAATATGTCACTTTTTGCAAAAACCTCTTTTTTTTTTTTGCTTATTGTCATAATATTGAATCACTGGAAGTGTTTCCTCCCTTGTACAGAAACTGGCAGCTAATTATGTCGACACTGCAATGAGCTTGAATTGAAAATTCTACTCAGCGCTAAATTAAAGAACTCTTTAAAGGGACAGTTTTATGTTAAATCAACATTTTTGAGTTTTGCATCATGTTATAATTCTATTCCTTCATTAAAAACATAGCTGCAGTGTTGCTTTGATTCTGTCATGAATGTTTGAGAAAGCCTTTAGGCTCCTGTGGCAACCATTCAGATTTGCAAAACGCCTGGGTGGACCTAGCCCCGCCTTTGAGGATGAAGCCCCTCCTCAGAGCTGCAGTTTCCAAGTTTCAGAGCTTCTGCCTCACAGAGCGGCCCTCCCCCTCAACTCCTCCCCTCAGCTCCTTCAGACTAGCCAGAAACAATTAGCAAACACCTGGTGGAACATCACTTGAGCTGGTTATAGGAGCTACTTCTCAGTACAATGCTGGTAAACACTTTGTTAAAGGGTTAACAGAGGAACCATGTGATGACTTCCTATAGGCGGAGTTTCAGAAAGAACAGAAGAGACAGAGGCCCAATTTCAAGGCATTAACTTAGGAAGTAAATTTTTTTGGATCTGATTGTTATGTGAAGTATCTTTATAACAAATGAAAGTAACAGACGGGAACAATATGAAGAGAGAGAGAGAGAGAGAGAGAGAGAGAGAGAGAAAGAGAGAGAGAGAGAGATTGTTGCTGACATCTTAAACTCTTAGAAGGGTGAAATTTATTTTACACCGAACATGAGAGATGCTGCTCTAATTCTTTGGAGAAGAAGTATCTAGCCAAAGGCTTTCAAAACATATTTTACTAAAAAGCAAGAATTAGTAGCAGTTGAAGTAATACCATGTCATCCCTGGGTTTATTTGTAATTATGCAAACAAACATAAAACAGACCTTCCTCATGGTAAGCTAACAAAGTCTCTCTGCCTCCGTCTTCTAATGAAGCAGAGGGAAGCAGTCCTGATCCGATTAGTTATCTCATCCCACTTCTGCTGAGATGTGATGGGACAAGAAAATGATAAAACGCATTTCCAGGAAGGTGGCATCTTATGGAGATTATCCAGAAATGAACCTGAAAAGCTGCTCATTGTGACAAGAAAACTGTAAATAAGAGGAACAAAAGGGGAGGTTTGGGGGAGAGGAGAGGAGGACATAATGACACAAAATGACAAACAGGAAATGGTGTGCTGGTCAGCTCCCAGGACGCGTTGTCTGTGTGTGTATCTGCATGACTCCAAATGTTTCAACAGAAAAACAAAATACAACAAAATACAAAAAAAAAAAAAAAAAAAATGCTTGGCAGACGAATCCAGCATAAGAAACAATGACAAGCGGACGCGCGGCCAAGTCTTCAATTACTCCAGAGACGACTAATTGTCTCCGGCCTGAAAGCACGTGCCAGACCATAGGTGCAGGGCGGTTCAGACAGACAGAAGCCTGACGGAGAGAAAGCAGAGATGTTGATGATGCGCGTCTGCCACTGGGGCCACGGTGGAAAAGGAGCCGGGCACCAGTCACTCCACTGGGCTGCGTATGATTAGATTTCTGCTAAATGGGATTAGAGAAGAGAAGTAGCACTGGGCACGCTCGCGAGGGCTGAGCAGCAGAGTGGGAAACACTGACAAAAGAGGGATATCTTTCTTTCACACTATCTCTTTCACTTAATCTCGCCGCTAATGGCATTTTTGAGGGGAATTACCGGAACAATGAGTGCCGCATCTCATCTGCAGCAAAGCTCTGTTGCTCGTGTTTCCATATGTTTGCGGGGCAGAGGTCTCTCAGTCATCCGAAGAGCTCAGACTCCAGAAACGAGTTGGAGCGACGCAGAATCTCTAAACTCTTCCCGTCTCCCTGATTTGTGTGCTCACATTAAGGGGCATCAAAATGAGTGAGGAAGTAAGCATTATAGACTTTCCCAGTTCCATAACGCACAAAACACATTGACAGGCTTTTTTTTTTTTTTTTTTTTTGAAAGTGTACAGCAAAACAGATTATTTGTCAGGATTTTTCTTGATCCCTGAGAGTTATAGAGGAGAAATCCCAACAAGAAATGAGATACCGGCAAAATTCTCTGCATGTCTTTTTATGCCGAGGGAATCGATGATTACTTGAGACCGGACACAACCTTGGTACGGGAGAAATGAACCCGGAAGCAAGATTTAGCAATTCTTCGGGAAAAACAAATAAAGGTTCTGTATCAGTGGAGAATAATAAAGCACATGTTTGACAATTCTTTTTCGCAAACCGAATAATAGATTTACAAATTGCAAACTGGGTTTCAAAGAATCTCTGCTCAGTCTAGATTTATCCGGTGCAAGTCTGATCGGGCTCACTATGTTAGACATTCAACTAGAATGTCTATATGTTAAAACATCCGCTGCATAGTGAGACCTCAGTCAAGGTAATGTGGAATACACATTACCTTGTGTGTGGTTCTCCACACAATCAAAACACATTGGATGTTTTTTAATCGACAAACCTGCTTCAATTACAAAAAGCCTTCATTGTTATGATGGAAATGGCTAGAGCTAAACTCAGGAGGGGAAGAAGTCTTCACAACCACAAAGCCGCTAAGTGATGGGGGTCTGTTCATAAGTCTTGCACTTTGGTTTCTGTTGGGGAAGTTCAGTCTGGTTTAGATTAACCCCTATTCTTTACCATGGAGAGGTTAGATTTGTTGCTCTTTTTCCAACATACCATCAGTTGTTTTTTTAAGAAAACCATTGATATATTTAGTTCTGGGTATTTCTAAGGTTTCTCCTCACTCAGTGAAACAGGAGACCTCACCTCCACAAAGCAATCATGTCTCATTAGCAGAGCGTCCAGACCTTCTGCTGGTTTTCACTAGGCTTATAGCCAATTTGGGTTGTTTGTGAGACTAGCGTTTCCTAAATATGCTCCGGAATCTCGTGAATTCAAATAACATCAGGATTTGACTATGTCACAAGTAGTTAAATAAAGAGTTTTTACCACAACTTTCCTTTACAAGACAGCTGAACAATGTCCATATTTGCCGGACCACAACCATGACGCAATCCACCTTGTTGGCCAAAACTCTTCCAATTATTGCTTCAGTTTGTTAAAGGGTCAGAGTCTGTACTCCCAGTCCTCTGTGAGGTAATTTTTTTGAAGTGTTATTTAAAGCTTTAAATATCATTTGAAGAGGAAGTCCCAGATGAATTTGCATAGCAAGCCACCTGTCACATCAGATTACCTCACTGAGTGACTTTATATTAATGCCACACTGAAGTGACTTTTTGTTATAATCAGTAGGAGGTTTACAGCTTAAAAGTCTCACACTAGGACTAAAGCAAAAGGAAAAAGGACAAGGCGGGCATGCAAAACCGGAGGCAGTGTTTTGTGTTTTTTTTATGCCCTGAGAGCACAAAGCCTTCAGGCGAGCACTCATCACTGCAGACTCTCCCTCTTCAGAATCGTCTTAACAAACCGTGCAATGCAAAAACAGCTCACTGGCCCCGGGGCCCTTCTGAGCCATACCCTGTGCACCAGAAAGTGGAGATAAATCCTCCATCCGCCTCTACCACCCTCACTCGAAAAACTCCATTGCTGTCGATTTGCTAAAAATATTTAGATACGCAAATTATTAGTTGACACTGCCAGTGGTGGCTTTCTGCTTCAGATCACTTTGGCTGCAGACCAATGTGGCATGTAGATACACACGCGCACACCCAAAAAAACACTCACACATGAACTCAAACTTATTCATACTCCTGAAATGTTTAGATGTAGCCATTTTCATTCAATCAAGAATCTCCTTTCCGATTGTGCGTCGAAAATGAACAAAGAACCATCATTGAATTGTTTATAAGAATTGCTGACATGCTTTTTACATGTTTCTACAGGTATTCTTGACTATTCATCTTGCACATTGAGCCCCAAGACTCTAATGTTTAATTTCTCCATCAGATCAGGTTCAAACCATGACTCTGAAAGGGCCCCTTCAAAGACTTGGTATTATTTTCAATCAGAAGAGATGTATGTTTGTATAAACTGAAGGAATAGTTGCAGTAGCGACTTGACTTATTTGAATATTAGAGAACTAAATAAATCATCTAACCATGCATCATCCTGGTCTTTTTGATCCTCTGTTGTGCCATCTCTTGACCTCACTTTTGCGAATTTATGAACTGTATTTTCCTTTTTTTTTTTTTTTTCCAGAGGATCAATTTCTCCATCTTGCCAACCGAGATGAACACTATCCGCAACAAGTTGGAAAAAAACGAGAGTTTTCCGATGCAAATTGATTTTCTACTCCAAACTCCTTCCTTTGAAAGAAACCGTCTGTCTGACTGAGTAGTCAAGGGGATTAAAGTACCCAGCAGGTAATTTAATCCATTTCATTAATACAATTCATCCAGACAACCAGCAAACAACCCTGGAGAAGCTTCAACTTTGCGAACAGAGCCGCATCTCCCACTTGCTCTCGCACAAACATCTGTCCCTTTATTCTATGATGGCTCTCCCACAAAATGTGCGGGCCGTTAATAAGCTTTATTACAGCACACTGACATTTCAGTGATGTCTTTTTAATTACTCTGATCGATGCTTTAGGATGGAGATAAATGAAGGATGGTGGATCGGGATGACGGGTTAGGGTGGGGCTGTTACAATTCCTTCAGTTGCAAATCGGTAACCTTTCCACGCCATTGCTTAAATGTAAACGGTGCCCTTAGGGTGGTTATCATAATGTATTTCGATGCCATTTGGATTCGCTTGGAAAACAAATGAGCCCCTTTTGGATAAGTGGCTGAGCTTTCCCCTCATCTCACAGCGTAGATGTCTTGGATTTTTGAATAAGGAGGAAAACCAGGAAATAAATATCATGGAATATCAGATCATGGAATATCAGCCAGTTAGTCTTTAATGCTGAGCTTGCCAGCCCCATCACAGGGTATCCACGCATCCTTAAAAATCTTAGATTGAAGTGTCTAAAATCAAGGCCTTGTAATGTCTTAAGATCATTTTGAAAAAGTAAATTGGCCTTAAATGCATTCAATTTTGTCTTGGTTGGATTATTTAATCTCACAGAGTCACACACTGACATCTTCATTCTGTTCTGTCACTTGAGGTGATTGGAGCTACCGGTAACTAACCACTAATGTCCCCTTGCTAGCTTGTTAAGTATTTTCTACATTTATTGTGGGTAAGTGCAAATTTATTGGCACTTGGTTGGTGATGTTTGTTTTTTTTTTTGCCACAAGCAAAAAAAAAACCCAATCCATAAGCAGAACAAAAAGCAAAAAGCTGTTAGCCAAGACATAGAGAACGCAGAAATGTTGATTTTGCTCCTCTGGTATGTATTAAGTAAATGTAGTTCATACAGCTATTGAACCAGAAAGTATTTTTATCACTTTATATCCCATAAACAGGCATAAACCAAACTTGAACATAAATGTGTGACACACTTTGTGTGTGTGGTCGTAAATACAGCAGACTCCACCAACCTTCCACAATATTTATTTATTTATTTCAGTCTTAAGTTCATTTATGTCCGTGTGGACCAAACTGTGCTCATCATTCTGTTTCAAACAGAGTAAAGACAGTCAAAATTTGGCCAAGGTTAACATCTGGTACATTTAAAGGACCTTAACTCTTGTCAGCTTGCCAACAATTGGCCCATAATGTGAAATTACAGAACTGTCACAGGCACAGATTTCTGCAATCAGTCAAAGGAAGCCACTCTCTATGCAAGGTTCAGAAATCTGAATCTAGTTACCTTCAGTTCTGCTGTGTCGCTGTGCTGATGGAGGCTTACAGGGCTGATCGCAGCACTCTTCTAAAGCAACACTGTTCAGTTCGATTCTCATCCGGCTATGTAAAGAAGCAGACATGTTTCTATGGCGATCATTGCCATCCAAATAACATCTGACATAAAAAAAAAAATAATAATTCACTGGGATGGCCACATTTAATGACACATCTGGTAAAGATTGGTGAAAGATCATATGATAAATTAATCTTTTCTTCCATTGACACAATCAGGAACTGAAAAATTAGAGAAATCTACACTTTAATTTAGCCATCAGGCCCAAAATCTAAGTATATTGATAGACTCAGACCTGGACATACAGAGTCACATAAAGACTGTTACAAAGCCAGCCTTTCCTTTCATCACCTGAAGACCATTTCCAGCAAGATCTAAAGAAACTCATGCATGAATTTAGGCGCATTGTTCTAAAGTCTGCGGCTCAGAGGAAAGCTGCAGGGAGCCAGAGGAAGGACTGTCTGCAGCATTAAGAGTATTTTAAAGTCAAAATACTTTAAAATACTTTTGATAGCTTATAAGTCACTGAACAGCTTAGCGCCACAATACATTAAAGTTTTCTTGTTGTTGTATCAACCTCCCAGACCTCTCAGGTCATCTGGTTCTGGTTCTGCTCTGCTTTCAGAACCAGAACCAAACACGGAGACGCAGCATTCAGCTTCTATGCACCACTAATCTGGAACAAACTTCCAAAAAACTGCAAAACAGCTGAAACACAGAGTCCCTTTAAATCAAGACTAAAACCCCACTTGTCTACAGTTGCTTATGGATAATAATAAATGGAACATTAACCAAAATATTTTATGCCCTTTGATAATTTTGATGATGGCACCAGACAAAAGGTAATCTCTGTTGGTTTTGAAAGCTCTTCACTGTCTGATGTTTTTGAGGTTTTGTATGTTTTCATCATGTCCAGCAGTTTGTACTGCCATATTACTGAAATATGCTATCTAAATAAACCAGATTTGTTAATTTCAGCACATTATTCAGTGGATTTTTCTTTTTATTGTTTTGACAAAATCAATATTTTCCTCAAATATTTCTTAAGGTCAAGGGCAGACAGAGATCTTTGATCATTCCTCTTTGTGCAGCCTCCTGAGGCTGGTCTGAGACTCTCTTCTCTTTAGCTCAGGCTTTCTATAGAATTTAGGTCTGGGCACTAACATTGGGATTGAAGAGGGATGATTTTGTCTCCAGTGAACCATTTCTGGGTGACTTGGATTACAATCTGGCTGAAGGAACTAGTTATAATTCATTTTAAGTAACCTTTTTTTTTTCAAACGTCCTGAAATTTCAAAAAGTTCATGATGTTATTCCAGGATTTATACAGGAATCCCAGAGTTGAATTTACTACTGTTTACTACCTTTTTTACTACCTCTACAATATTTTTATGACCAACACAAAATCAAGCCGATTTTGCACTGATTTCCTCAGTTTTGGGAGATCGGTGATCGGTCGATACTTACGTGAAGCCAATCTCATCCTCATCTTTTCTACTTCAGCAAAGGTCTAAAAATCAGCCACTGTCCTCTTCTGCTCTGCAGTGAGAGGTTTGACTGACAGACTGGCCCACCAGGTCATGTCTGCAGGCTTGTAGTAATCCCACTGTTACCAACTCAGAGACTTTCTTCATATATTTAGCGACATTTCAGTCAAAAAAATGGCTGAAATGGCTAAAATCGAAATCGGCAGGTCAAACTTTTTATAGATTGATAATACGTACGTAAAGGTTCTACCACTTTTTCTACAATCGCAGTGGAATTTTCACTTTTAAATGTGTTCACACGGCAGTCTGTTGTTAGCGGTGCAATTGGTGTTATTTACCTTACTTCGTCAGCAACTAAAGCGGCTTTAGAGTCAGCAAAGTCTGCTGCCTGTCTGCAGCTCCCGTCCCGTCACTGGCAACAGTTTAGCTCGTAGCTGAGCTTGAGTTTGCAGTTGCATCGCCTTGTTTAACAAAAAACGGAACAGATCTGCTCCACAGTGGAGCCTCAAACCGCGCAGGATGAATGTTTTACGCTCCCGTCGGTCTGATTTGATCACCGTCACGTCGTTCCAGGTCAAATTTAGATTTTTTCCTGCATACTTTACAAAATGCCTTTCTTACAAAATGCCTTTCGGTCATTCCTAGTCTTTGAATCTCGGATCATCGAGTCAAAGTTGTGAAAACTTATATTTTCCAATGGCGAAGCGCAAAATGACTAGCTAGGCGGTTCCAACACTACGCATGCGCCCAGCAGCTTGGAGTCTATCAGTGACAGTTCAGGTCCTGCCAGTAAGGTAGTTGTAATTTTTTATACAGATTTTAGTAAAACAAACTTAATAAGTGAGCATCAATGGAAAATCAAAAATATTTTGAAGGGATGATGAAAGATTTACTACCTTTTATTGGCCTTAATTTGAGCTCATTTAATTTACTACCTTTTACTACCTTTAATCACCCCGCGGAAACCCTGTGGGCAGAAGGGTTTTTTTTCTTCGTAAATATCCTTTGTTTCATATCTGACTGTTTTGATGTAATGTTGTGATCCCAGCATTTGCTGCAGTGAGCTCTGTAGATTTTTATTTTGACCTTCCTGCTCACTGTGTGGTGAGCTTTGGGTTGTGAGGCAAAATATAGGACTTCAGTATACTACCCAATTTATAAAAGGACATCTTTACCAGGTCATGTTCAGAACTTACAATGAACGTACATTAGAAACTTTTATTGATTTAAAAATGTAATGTACAGTATATAATCTAAAACTGCTGCCATCGCATGTACTTCACTGTGATTTAAATTGACTCTGATGATTGCACAACAGGAGATTTAGTTAAAAATAATGATCAACTTGATTGGAATTTTCTATAATCACATCTTACACCATACCATTGCAAACCATTTTATTTCAAAGCCTTAAAAATTGATGCCCTCTGATGCTTAACCTTAAAAATACATGTCCCCCCCCCCAAGACTCACATTTTAAATGAGCAATTCCACTTCTGACGCAGCATATTCCATTTTTCATTTATTAATGACCTCTCTTCCTGCCATTTCGGTGACAGCTGTGCTGTCTGACGCTGCCTCTGAACAGCATCTGTATCTTATTTCTTACATAAATTTTTTTTTTCACTAATTAAAACAATGCTGAAAGTAATTATTCCAGTGAGCTTTAATTAATTTTTAAAGAAATAAAAATGAAAGTAGAAGAACGACAATGGAAATGTACCAAACTTCAGTCAAATAAGTAGTACAGCATTTTTACAAAAAGCTAGAAAACATCCCGACTTGTTAACTTTGATTTCAGATATTCAGTGGGAAAGGCAGAATGCAGAGGTGGAGGCCATTTATTCCGTAATTTTTGGGAAAACGCACGGCCACTTCACAGTCTTATGTCTCACATCAACGAGATCAGCTGCTTCTCTCCTGTGCAACGTCTGAAAAAACAAACAACCAAACTGAACTTCAGAGGCAGTCGGCGTGATGATGCTAAGATTGGATTTTTTTTTTAGCATTCTGCACCTTTTACAGACGAGAAAACTCAAAACTGTATCACCATTGAAGCAGTCGTGGCCTGAGAGATCATGAGCGTGAATTAAAGTCTTAAACTCTCAAGAAAAAAACATTAGTTTTACCTTATTTATGAGTAAGATGTTATAAAAAATTGTTCTAAGTGACATTTACCTTTTTGAGTTAAAATCACAATCAGATAGAAAGCCAAGATTTGCTGCCTATAATTTTTATTTTTTCTTTTATGTTCGATGCCAGAGGAAATGACCTACAAGCCATCTGGCAATCCAGTGATGAATATTTTATCCCTTCTGTTCTCATTCACATTTAGGAAGATAATAGCCACCCATTTCATCGGTTTACTTTTACAGTGAAAGCGGTACTGCGGAGAAGCAGGACCGATCGAGTTAAAGAGGAGATGAAGCGGCGTGTCGTCGACATAGCGGTGGTACTTCTGCTCCCTGCAACTTTATTATTCGCTTTCTCGGTAGGAGAAAAAACAAAACGGACTGCAGTGCCCAGTAAAAGTTAAGACAATGCAAACCATTTGATCTTCTAGCGCGCCGTGAACAAAGCATTTCAGTCCATCAAGTCTACAGGCAATAAGAGAACGTTTGTCGCTTTGTTCAGGGCCAGTCCCACGCTGTGCCTTACCATAAACCCAGATTGAAACGTATCCAATGTTCACACGACTTCTCTGTGACGACTGATATTGCTGAGACAGCGGGATAGAAGATATGTTAATTTATTGCTGCGTATTACCGCCCATTGTGTGCAATCAATTTCATGGGGTTTCATTAAAACCTCAGCAGCAACAAATAATCAAATTCATTTGCCTTTCTTATTTAAATGTACAAAATTGTGCCTGAAAAGTAACTTGTTTATGCGTTTGTTTGTTATGTCGATATGGATTGTAAAAGCAATGTTTGCTTTAAGTGGAGGTTTTACTTTAGTGATTATAGTGTGACAAAGTTTCCCTTGTCACCATAGCTGTTATGTTATCCTTATTTAAGTTGGTAGCACTGTATGTGTTAATGGTGTTATCCAAATAAATTTTGTCTCGCATTGCCCAACATTAGTGGTTTAAGAACAAACTTATTCAAATGGGGTCAGGAGGGTCCTTTTCTGATTGACCAATAGCAATAGATAACAGCTGTTGAAAGCAAGATATGTATTGTGGTTCAGAGCATTATAATTTCAGGTGGAAAAACTTTTAACAAAAACAGAGAAGTAATTAGTGTACAATCGGGTGTTGGACTTGTTGGTAGATTATGTCTGACATAGTGTTTGTGGATCTGTAACGAGATTAGAGAGCAGGTAGGATAACCAGGAACTGATAGAGACTGTTTGTGACAAAATGTCAGCAACAATAGGAAAACAAGAAAAAAAAAAATAGAGGCCATGAGTCAGACACAACTATATCAAAGATACTGCAAAGGTTCAACATTTGGTCGCAGAGGATAAAGAAGACATTTTCGATATGTTCAGGGTATGATATAGGGTAGGATATTGGATACACTGGACAAATTATGTGGAATATGGAGCTGCAAGAATTTGACTGTGACAGAGCAATGAACCAGGGTGAGGGTGAGATCATCCAATGTGAAGACCATCAAAGTTAATGTCCAGAAAAACCAAAAGACGAATCATTGTAACAACTCAATTTATAAGAGAAGAATAACCATAAAGGTTAAACTTGCTAAAATCTCCCCACGTTGGAGCCAGATTTAAACACATCCTCCGTATTTTGCACCAATTTTCAAAATTTCAGCATCTCTTCAGCTACCATCTATAAAGTGAATTGTAAGAAATCCTTGCTCACACGTTTGTGATTTTATGTCTTTAAATTTCTATCTTGCTGTGATATTTTCCCGTCTTCCGTCCCTCAATTTTTCCTCGACCGTCTCCTGTCGTCATTTGATGTCAAACAGCGCAGGCCGCCTCCATGAAGAGCGCTTTTCTTGATTGAAATTGATAATCAAAGACTGGAGTGGCTTTTGTGCCTTGGTGAGAATGTAACTCACATACAGTTTCCAGTCTACAGCTTGTCCCCAAATTTCCTTGAGAAGTGGTATCTTTGCAGGTAGTTGGATTTTTTTCCCTCCTCCCCCTTTTAGGATGTCAACATAATTGATTGCAAGGGCAGCAGGCCTTTCAGTCCAACCACGAGGCACTTGACATCTTTTGAGTTATTAGAAGCTGAAATTGTTAGAATTTTTGAGCAGAGAGCCATAATTTAAGGTCAATGGGACTGAAAACCATTCTCATGACAAATGGCATTAGAGGGGGGCCTTTCGGTGGGAGCGGCAACTCTTTTCACATTGTTGCAGGAAATGACTGAAAAGGTTTCAGCGGTAATTCACACCAACACGGACGTGCCTCTGCTTAAATTCGCACATCATGAAAATGCTACTTTGTTCCATATTAATACATATACTGTGTTTAATGATCATCCTGACAATCATCTCTACGTGTAAACTAACGATTATGGATAATAACTTCATAGAGCCTCTGTTCAAAAAAGGTTGAACAAACCCACTCTTAAACCACTGGTAGCTCTGATTCAAACGTACCAGAGTCATGTGTGTCACACTTTAAAATGAACAGTTTGTCATTAGTGATCATTATGAATGTAACAAGATCTCATGTTAATAAAATACATCAATTCCAGAATTCTTGTTAAGAATTCTGGAATTGATGGGTCAGTTTAAGTTATTAGGATGAATGGTGAATATTTTAATAATTTTTGTTTTTCTTTTTAAAGGCTTTATTAACTCTAGTGTCCTTTATTTAATAGTGAATTGACAGGAAAGTGGGTAATGAGAGATTGGGAAAGACATGCGGCAAAGGTCGCCAGGTCGGGACTCAAACCTGTATCGACAACTAAAGCCTCCACATGTGGGTTGTGCTTAACCCCTGTGCCACAGCAGCACCCCAAGAGTGGTGAATATTGATGCTTTCTACCTTGAAATCTTACATTTCTGCTTAAAACTCCTTTGAAGTGAAGGAAGTAGTTCCTCTGTGGCCTCATTGGGTTGGCGGTGCTAACTATGAAGGACGGCGCATTTATGAAGCACAATAACACACGTATTATCCAAACATATTAAAGAATCTTCCAAAATATTTGAGTTGGTTACCCCTAAGAAAACCAAAACCTTTACAGAATGACAGATGATAAGGAGGGTGTGTCCGATCACGTCGTAGCGATGCTACGAAGCATGTCCGAACTTGAAGGCTCCTCCAAATGTAGCACACAAATGAAGGAGTGGTGTGGTGTGTCCTTCCTAGGCCACCGTATCCCAACATTTACAAACAGGGGATCTCTGGTTTTGTAGCAATGGCGGATGAATACATTTTAGAACTGTGACTCTTGTAGTACAGAAATTTGTGTCGTTAGCTTTTTGGCCTTTTGAATAGACAAGTTTTATTAATAGATTTTTGACCAAAAACTAACAGATTCATTAATGTAATTAATAAATAATTGAATAAGTAAAAAGATTTTGAACTCCATGTTTTACCTGCATGCGTATCATGCCATCATGATCCCTAGGCAACAGGACATTCACCGAGGTAAAGGCAGGAATAAATCAGAAGGTTAGAACTTAAAACTTATCATGTGCTGTGAAGCCTGCTGTCAGTACTTAACCAAATGGCTATTTTACTGTCTTTTAAAGGGTCAGTATTATGTAAAATCAACTTTTTTGAGCTTCACATTATTGTGTAATACGTTATTTTCTCATCAAAGACAAAACTGGTTAACAGAGGAGCTCTACTGTGATGACTTCCCGAAGGCAGAGTTTCAAAAAGAGCAGGAGGTTTTAAAAAAACATAAGCCCAATTTCAAGGCTTTAAGTTAGGAAGTAAATTTTTTAAGTCCTATTTGACATATATAGCATTTTTATAACAACTGAAGTTAACATTGTTAGTTGATTGTGCTATAAAATGGCACTATGTGCCTGGAGAACACATAATACTGGCCCTTTAAGGCTCAGAGCGGTAACAATACTTGGGTACATCATAAAGCCGAAGTTGTTGGCAAGAAGATATCTGAGGTCTGAAACCTTTACTAATGGATTTAGTAAAGGTTTCATTTACTCATGCCAGAGGAGAAATCAAAGAGCTAATATGCATTTGTTGAGCCTAAATTAACCCCAACCCTAAAGATATACACATAAATATGCTGCTTGATACTGTATGCACTAAGAGAATACAATATCTAAATTGAACCAAACAGCAACAAAAGAGACAATGGCCTAATTAACTCTGTGGGATTCATATGTGTGTCTTTTCTATTCTAACCAAAGCAGTGATTAACTTACTTCTTCTTCTACACACGCGCGCTGCCCATCCAACCCTAATTGCTAAGCTGGTAAATATAACCATCCAACAGGCTGTGCTGAACAGGCTGAAGCCAGCCATTTTGGCCAGCAGTGTGGACAGGACAAAGGGCCGGCAGGCAGCGCCAAGCAGCAGAATGAGGAAACAAGAGCGTAGAATGGGCAGGGTGGAAGCAGGAGCAGACGACGGCAGCCTCGGTGACACGCCACAAACATCACCAGAACCAACGTGACAGATTCAGAGCACTCAGCTGAGAGTGGGGCAAAGAGCTGAGCAGGAAGGGGTGTAGCGGGAGGGAACATAACAGAACTCGACTTCCTGGGGTTTAAAAATACATCCGCAGTTAAACAACACTTCGTATCGCCGTACCACACAGAGACTTATTGGCTTGGACTCGCTTGTGCGATTGTATATTTCTCCTGCGTGTAACGAATGCTGGAGGGCTGTGTCATCAGGCCCCAGTGTTCACACTCCCCTGTGCCGTCGTGGCAACACGCTCATTGGAATCACACACATAAAGGTGGTTACAACCCCCGTACGCTCCACGCTGCTGTCGCTATGAATTTGGCAGAGGTCTCCCTGCTCTGAATACGGCTTTTTACAGATCCATAAATCATACTTTTAGGGACTGCATTGTATGTTTCTCTTCTCCATCACTGTGGGACTCAAAAACATGGACAAAAGGCTTACGCTGGTACTCAACACTTCTAGAAACCTTTCAACTACAAAGCTTATTGAAGTTGATTGAGTTTTAATTAGTAATCCAAGATACTCTGTTTCCTTGCAGTAAAAGTATGACATTGACACAGCAGCCTATTTCTATTCAAGCAAGACAGACGCAGATGTCAGTCTTAATGACTCCAAATAAACTAGAAGAAAATTGCTGCTCACCCAAACTTGATAAAAGTCCAAACATTGCCTAAAAGGTAAACAACTACAACATGGCCATAAGTTTTGCGTACCACCACAAAGAAGCAAACCCGTTTTTCAATCAGTTTGAAAAAGTGTAGTTGTCGTTCTCCAATAGGACCAAGTCTACCAGAAACACCTAAGGGCTTGGCCAAAGAGGACTGTACAAATGATTGATACGAAGGATGGCACCAAGTGTGGCACCAATGATTTTGTAAAAGCAAAATTTCAGTGAAGGTTTTTACCACCAGTGTCAATAAGTATGACGGGTACGGTATCTTTAGTGTTTGAGGAAGTTATATTACCCAACCTTTTCACTGAATAGACTGCCAAGAGGTGTATTAGACATGGTTAGTAAAAAATATAAAGATTACGGTGTGGACAAGCACCTATTAGTGAACACTTGAGAATCTCTAAGAGATATCTGTGTCTGGTGTTGGCAGGCAGAGTAACATTATTACGCCCACTGAAAGCATTCTAGAAAGCAATAAAGAACATCTTAAACATTTAGCTCACATCAAGTAAAGAAGAAATCTAAACTGGCATAAGGCATGTTTCTTCACTTTGTGCATCTTTCTCTGCTCACATCTGGGAATACGGATGTCCACAATAACCTGCATATTAAAGTATGGACATACTCAAGCCTTTATTAAACCATGCCTTAAATCAGACATGGCACTGGTGAAGTCATAGCCCAGGGCTCATTTATTTATGGCAAGCAGCAATGAATTCTCTGTGGCATTTCATCTTCCCATCACTATTAATCTGGCCTTCTGGGGGTATCCCTGCAGAGCCATCTATACTGCATGGGCTCGAGGTTCCTCACACATACACAAGCATGTGATCTGGAACAAATTTACAACCTCTCAAGCTGGGGATGGTAATCACTAGGTGAGTCTCTCCAAAAATACCTTGAGGTGTTCAAAAGATGACACGTCTGTCAACCCGTTAGCAGAACTGAAGTTAATTGGATAGTAAATGTGTTTACATTAATGTCAACAGCCGCATGCGTGTGCTCATGTCAAGACCCTGGAAAAGGCATGATTTTTTTTTTTTTTATGTTATTTTTTTAAATTTTACAAGCCTGCATGACACACACAAGAGCACACAATCCCTAAACCAATTTGGTGCACAGGCTGACGAATAAGTCATCTACCCTTCATTGAAAGCAGCTAAAAAGAAAAGGCAGGGATTAACCGGAGGCCAATTACAGAGTTGGCTAAACCTCATCTAACTGGAACAAATACGAGGCGGGGTCTCAGGTTTTTTCTGAACGTGGAGTCAAATGAACATTCTTAGCTCAACTTGGCTGGAAAAGAAACAAACTGAGTAAACATGGACAACATGAAGTTGCAGACGGAATCTTGAAATGTAAGAACATATACCATAGTAACTAACACTCTAAGCCATATTGCTTTAAATGATTAAATATCAGCTAGGTGACAGATAAGTTTAAATTAGTCCTTATGTTACTTTTTGTCTGCTGTCAAATGTTGTTTTTAATTTTAGCATGTTAGCATGAAGATCAGTGTCAAAAAAAACTGTCCACTTATAAAGTAAAAACAGTGTACCTGAGTTGTAAATGGTCTTGATTAAAAAAGAATTGGATCCAATGCAATTTAAGTTAAAGGTTAAAAAAACATGCTAATGCTAATGGTAGCATGCTAAGGAGCAAAATGTTAAGATTTTCACACTAGCTTACAGCATCTAAGCACATTTAGCTGGGCATGTCTCATTAGCTATTTGATTTAACACTTGAAGACCTGTGTGTGTCTATGAAATGAGTGTGTGAACATTTTCAAAAACATCATTTATATTCGTCACAGATATATGGTAATCTGTCAAATTTATGATGAATAATATCCACAGAAATGCACATAACATGGATCTTAAAGTTAAAATCATGAATGGCTGGCAATGAAGGTCAACCGACAGAAAAAGAAAAACTGACTAGTACAGGGTCTTAAGATGTGCGGCGAAGATGTGTTGGTGTAAGTGACTCAAGGCAGTTCGTATGTATCTTGACAGTGATTTGGAGTGAATAGTTGCATGACACCATGACCTCAGCTAATGCTAACACATGTAGAGTGAAATAAACATGGTGAGAAAGACTTGAGGGCGAGGCCACGCTGGAAGACACGGCTTGCTGTGCACCCAAGTGACACCAGGGTCAACAATAATCGGTGGGAATAGGATGATGATGTGGGGTGTCCGGGCGGCGGGGAGGGGTCCAATCTCACTGCTTATAGCTATAAAAACGTAGCATATCCCAAAACACTGTGACTTTTGAAATCATGCAACTGTCAAAGGCAGATAATGCCTTTATTTGACAGTCTGGTCAGTTCAGATTGGGAAATAAACTAGAGAAAAGCAGAATAAACAAGGCTCTTTTTGGATGGTTGCTCTTGTGAGAACTTTGAATCGGCTATGCGGAAAAGAACGGGTGGCACAACAAAACATGGCCTTGATTAGAAAATTCCTCCTGGGAAATGGCAGCAGATATTTTACTTGAGACTAATGGAGTAAATAGAGCTTAAATCAGAATCGCTCCCAAAAACAACACAAAATCACAGCTAGTAGCAGTAGGGGATAGCTAAATGTACTTCAGGACATAGAGGAAGTTTATAGTTTAATTAAGGCTCATTTAAACTTTTGTTTTTGATGAGAGAGTTGGTTCTGTTTCCGCTCTCCACGGACCAACAAGGAGAAGAAGACGAACACTGCATTTCTAAATACATGAGTGAGAAGACCCTGGAACATGCTGCTAGTATCCTCGTAGAATAAAAGCAGGTGTAGCATCTTGGCAGCATACATTAAATGTTTGAAGTGCACAGGAAAGTACCTTGAGGAAACCTTAATGAGGCATTCGTATTCTACAGCTGATGCCTTCTGGGAACTCGGTGATTTGTGTCAAGATGCAGGAAGGAGCTTCACTGTTGTTTGTGGTGATCAACATTATGCTGGCGAGAAACACTGATAAAACACACACATTAAAGTCTCAAAGTAAAACTGTTACTTTAAATGAGAAGAAGACACTGGACTAAGTCGAGGCAACATTGGCGCTGTACCAAAAACAGCCCATGGACATGTTGTCTTTGACATAGACCCTTTCACACCCCTTAAACATTTTCATATTTTGTTGCATTATCACACCACAAATATGTTAAATGTCTTTAGCTTAGTTTGACAAATCAACATTTAAAACCGGTGGTTAGCATTTGTTTTGAGCCCCTTTAAATCAACTCTTGGAATCACTTTATGGCTTCCTAAGATATGTCTTCAAGCAAAGTCAATTTTAATTGAGAGAGCATCTGTGAATATCAGTTTTAAAGTTTTCTGTTAACATCTTTTTGGAATGTAACTCCAAATAATTATTTGCTGGGTTTTGTTGTAGTGAATATCTAAAATGTTTGAAAGAAAGTGCAGCTTTAAGCATTTGCAGAGGGGTTCTCATGTAGTTAGGTACTTTAGCTTTTCATAGACTACTGTAGCCCCTGACCTCCATGAATACCAGGAGTCCTCTGTATGCTAAAACCTTCAATTTTGGCTGAATTTGACCAGAGTACCTCTTTCCAAATGTTTACTATGTCTCCTACATGACTTGTGGAAAACTCCAAAAGAACTTTTTAAGGATTTATTTTAAAAATGACTTTCTTCCTATCATTCTTTCATAAAAGAGAACGGAGCACAATTAGTTCTATGGTCAATAGCTGTTCTCCAGAGTTACCATGGGTCATGGGTCTCTCAGCAGAGTCACGTTCACCCAGTCTCACTAACCCACACACATTCATATGAACTCGGGGTTAAAGTGCCTCGAACCAAGACAGGAGGAAGCAGGAATCAAACCAGCAACTTTCGGACAACAAGATAACTTCTCCCACTGTTCCAAAGTAACCCAAAGCTGTTGGTGTATTGTTTTCAAATACCTGGCTTTAAACTTCACCACAACTTTATCCCTGATCTGTTTTCTATGCTCTTTGGTCTTTATAATGTTTGCAATTTACAAAAAAAATTAGAGGACATAGGGAAACTTCTGAAAGTGAGTGGCTGTAATGAAGACATATTTACTGATGAATCCATATTTAAGACGATAATGAAGATAGGGGCATTTCGGAGAACACAGAGTAAGGGCTTATTTCACAGTTTGTTTAACACTTAAATATGCGCCAATAAATTCTTAAAAAGGGGCAAATAAGAAGAGTGTGACTCATTCCAACTGCCCAGTCACATCAACTATGGATTGTGCAAGCACTTTGTGTTTATAGACCTTAACTAAGGCATTGCCTCGTAGACAGGCTGTGTGGGGACCGTCTCCTGCTGAAGCAGAGCCCTGAAGGAGGGGTTGTGATGTGAATACACACACTAAGGTACCAGTCACATTGTTGGTACGCAGCCAGTATCACACTGCCTGTTAGGCTTGGACTCAGCATTATGTGCTACAGGGTCTATTATGTGGGACTGGAATGAATGGACCAATACCATTGTTCTGAAAAAGGTGGTTGCCCATGACCCTGTGCCAGCGTTGCTGGTTAGGTTGCTCTGGAAGCTCTGCTAGACTTGTTGCTGTGGTAATCATCTACATAATCACCTTGACAATGCATTTCATCCTGAGTGAAAGTCTCCTACATCACAATACTTCCACAACTTCTGATTAAAAGATTAATAGGACTTGGTTTCAAATATAACCTTCTTCTTTCTATACACTAAATCTGGACTTCACAAACTTTTTCTACAATTAATGTGCTTTTAATACTAGACAATCCTTTATTGTTACTTTTACGTCACCGTTGCCTCAAACTAACGCTCTCAAAAATACCCCCCCAAAAACCAGCTGTTTATCTAGCAATTGCTTACGAGAAAATGTTGCCTTCTGCAATTACATTGAACTTTAAAAAGAGCCTTTAAAAATCTATAATAGATAATGAAATATTGAATTGATGAATTGGGTGAACTGATACAGTATCAGTTCACCCAATGTAATGATTGTAAAAGTATGATTTTATTGTAATGTTTGTCTTGTGGACCCCAGGAAGAAGAATCTATACTATGGTAGAGACTAATAGGGATCCCTAAATAGACAAATAACCTATTCTTTGTCCAACAAAAAAGGTAGCGAACCTCTAAATACTGGTGTTTTTCCATCGTCAACAATGTATATCCTTCCCTTGCTAATGAGATATGACTGACACTTTGGTCAAATATGAAATATGTGTGAGAATGATAGAGTTAAGACTCTGAGGTATGATGTGAATGTGGCTGCAGCCTTTTTCTCTAAACCTGCCATGATATGTCACCCCTGATAACTGGCAGATCAGGGCGACCTTAGCTTGCTTTATCTTCCCAGGCAGGCATTAGACTTTCTAATACGATTCCACACCTCACTCGGTGTGGAATCTCATTTTATAAACGCTCCTCTAAATGACCCACCAGCCGTCACATGGCTGTGCCTCCGTCTTTATTTTTTTTCATTTTCATCATTCGAGAGGGATAATTAAGAGTCTGAGACGTGGCATTGCTGGTAGTTGGTCGGATCCACGGATGGCGAGGTGCCTCCCTCCTCCCAGTCTCACAAGCAGCAGAGCCTCAAATTGTCAGTTTGCTCACTGTGTTATTTCTGGCCACTTTAAGACAATGAAGAAATCTGATTAGTTTTTTTCCCCCTCATCTACCACACTTTGCTGTAGTTTTTACATCAGGGATACAGTGCCTTGCCAGGTATTCACACACTTTCTGAGCCTTTCTACATTCTGTTATATTACAAGAAACTTCAGTGTACTTTTCTGGGGGATTTTATGTGACTACAAATAAAAACATGAACATTACCACATGAGTATGTATTTATTTCCCTTTAATATTCCCAAATAAGATCCATAATCTTATTTAGGGGTATCATTTCAACTTGGTATAAATATCACTGTTTTCTTAAGACTCTCTAGAAAGTTATTATTCTAGAGAGTTATTATTCTATTGTTAGAGAACAATAATGAACAAAAAGCATCTTGGAGACAAAGGAATGAGGCAGACAGTTTGGAGAGAAAGTTCTGGAGGAGTTTAAGGCGGGTTTAGGTCATAACAAAATATCCCAAGTGAGGCGAGTCTTACAACAGACTGATGTAGATTGATGACTTAAGTAGATTTGATCATCCCGACTAGCCTCTCCTTGTCTTTATAGCATTTATGGTGTTGATAAGGTCTAAGACTTCCCTTTCTTTTTGGCACTAGTTTACCTACAAGTGAAGGGATTTAACTTCTTAACTGTAACGGCCTCAACTTTCATGTTGAGGCTGGTTCCCCCTTTCAGAAACTGTGGTACAGGACTATTAGTTATACTCTTTACAAATCTGGTCTTTGTGGAAGAAATCATTTGCATAAAGAGGAACAAAACTAACAAGTGACTTTCCACATGACTTTAAACACACCACTCCCACTGTGAAACATGGTGAGAATGGTGGGTCAGAGGTTCACCTTCCAGCAGGACAACAACCCTAAATACAAAATCAGAGCTACTAAGGATTCTTTTAACTTAGCGTTAATGTGTTAGAAAGGCCCAGTCCAAGTACAGATTCTGTACTTGGACTGGGATCGACACTTAGTTATCTTTCTTATGTCCTGTTCCTGTCTGACATGTTTATACATCTGTACCTGTTCTTGTTTTAAGCTCTTTTTCTATTACCTTCAACTTTTCTATTATTTCAGCACCTTTGAATTTTGTTGCATTTCTGTTCTTTTTTTTTTCTTTGTCAACTCTTACCCTGTTGGCTGCGCATTCAGCTGTTCTTCCCTCAAGAGAATGAACAAGGTCAATACTTGCTGATATGGAAAAAATATATGCATTATTGTCCTGAAGCAGAATTCCTCAAGACCTCTCACCACTTTTTAAGGCCAAGGTCATCTTCCAGTTTCAAGTGGTGATAGAAACAAAGATGGGTTATTTTGTTGCTAACCAGGTAAAATAAAAATGTTCCTTCAATGTATTACTCCTGGACACATTTGCTGTATGACTAGTTTTATTTCCTACCTGTTGTAAATTGGTCATGTTGGTTCAACCTGATCATTGGTGGTCAAATTTTGGTTTTCTTATGCGTTTTCCAAAGCATACATTGTTAAAACTGACTGCTACTCTTTCCAGTTAACCTCAGATTTAGAGGCTACCCAGCAGTAACTGCTCTCCATGTTCCAGGATCTTCCAGGATTTACACATAAAAGACCAGTACCGCTGCGCCAGCTGTCTACTCGACACTTTAAATCATTGGGCCAGATGTGCAGCTAATTGTCTATGCAAGCGCGACATCTCGACACCCAGCCGTGACAGCCTCCAGCACGCAGAGATTTATGAAGCATGTGTCTCCTGTGCACGTTCGCATCCGTGTGCAAGATGTTCAAAGTGTGAAAACTTTCCTTTCCGCGTCTCCTCTACACCTTTCGACCCCTGGGATGCCCCTGTCAACGATGATCCAAGTCTGGGGCGGGGTTGTACCCGTGTCACTACTGAGATGTTTTCCGCAACAGACGCATGCAAGGAAGTCCTGATAATATTTGCCTTCAGCTGATCTGCGGTGGTAAAGGTGCAGCAGGATACCTCACACACAGCTGCAAACATGGTGGGGTTGCAGTGGAGCTGGGAGGCAGCACCCCCTGACATCTGCCCTTGAGAAAGCTCACTGATCTGGGCCTTGTTAAAACAGCAGGTGGGGGGCCTTCAAAGAAGCTCTTGGGTGTTCTCCTTTTCCACATTACTGGCATCACAGTCAGTGTTGAACCTAGGGGAGTTGGGGTGTGTGCGTGGATGTGTGTGTGTGAGAGAGATAGAGAGAATGTGAGTGTTTGGATGGCCAGGAATAGCCTGTTGTTTACTCATTCTATTCTCTGACTAATACTATATCCGCTTCTTTCAAAACACAGATTGGGGTATGTCATTACATCTGTTGATTAGCTCGCCGATTGCTTTTGATCAAGTGAATCCAGAGAAAGGCATCCCTGACGTCCAATATTTCTGCTTTATGGCTGCCACTGTAAACAGCTCTGGGACTCTGATGCAAGAGATTGCTGCTAATCCATCAGGGAAATGGTCTCCTTGGGCTTGACTACTCGCCTTTTCTCTAATTATTGAGTCTGCCAGCTTTGATAACTTTGCCCTATTTGTCACGTATGTATGCATTGCGCCTCAGCCGACTGAGCAACGACTGCATGGTAATGTAAACCTGTGAGCAAGTGGACTACGTGAGACTGCAGAGGGCTTCATTCGTCAACAGAATCGACTGGGGCCTGTCTGCTTGTCTATTTGCTACAGCTCTACCTGCGGAAGGTCTAATGTTAAGTCATACAGACCCAGATGGCTTCTCTCTTCATGTTACTCCACGCATACGTCAAGTTGGATGAGTCATTAGCAAGGTATGCTGACATTCCAACCTCGTCGCCATGTCAGGAAGTTCGACTCAGCAGAATGACTGGGAGAAGCTAATTTTCATCTGTGTATTAATCAAACAGGCATGTGGACTCAGCTAATTGCTCTGGGAAAGCATCCAACTAGCAAGCGCCTTTTTTTTTTCCTGTCTTCGATTGGCTCAGAAATGAACAGCATAACAGTTACTGCTTTAGCCTCCATTAAGTAGGAAAGATCCATGTGTACAAAGTTCACTGTATAATAGTCTGCGTTGGTTGCCTCTTTGACATGTGAGTGACTTCTTGCCTAGCAAGTCAGTGTCCTTGTTAAGTATCAAGTAAGTGTGGGGACGTTGAGCTGCTCCTTATTTTATTTTTCTTTCCTTCCAGCACTGCCTGCTTGAATATTTTCAAAGCTTTTTGTCAATGGAATGCACAACAACTTCCAGAACAAACAGCCCTCAACATTAGCAGCCATTTTGTTTAGAGAGGGAATTGCATCAAGTCTCCTGTAGCCCTTTTCCACTTGGACCTACCCAGTGTGGTTTCACTTTGCCCTGCTCGGTTATAAGAGTTTTCCTCTAGTAACAGCTACATGGCACCAGACCCCTTATGAGAACCTACTTCACTAATAGAATGGAAAATTTTATAATGTTCTCCTAAACCCTCTTTTACATTTGATTATCTGAATAGTCTTATCATAAGATTGATCAGGCGACTTTCACATACACCTCTACAGTGTCATGTAACAGCAGGAGATTGATACTTGAGACTAAATGTTACTTTCGCAGCCTAGAACTTATCAGGTTCAAAGCTGTCCTCTTAAACATGAAACCTAGCCCCCTTTTTTCTTAACAATAACCAAGTGAAAAGACCATCTGCGTTGAGCTCCACAGAATACTTGGTGCTTAGCAAACAAGAATTCACACCTGCAGTTCAATCAAGCCTCTTTTCTCTTTGTTGGGAAACACCCACTAACAGTGACAATCTGCTGTTACAAGATCCACTGACCAGAACCTACACAAGGCAGTCAGAATCAACTGTTAGCGAGAGCAGACTTCTTTGACTCTGGATTTAAGTGAGGTTGACAAAAGCCACAGAGTGAACAGGATGTTCGACATAGCCACCTCAATTGAACTCAATTGTAGTGGAAACCCACTTGAACTGTATAGAGTCGGTGCTAGTGGATAATCCTAACCCAAACCTCGGGAGTCTTATATGGTCAACTAAACACTGGCACATTAAAGTCCAACAATCGGACCCATTACCTCCTGAGGAACTTGAAACAAGCATAGCTCCCTACTGCATTGTTCTAGGCTTTACTGGAGGCACCTGCAGAGCATTACGTAGGGAACTGATTGGGTCAGTAGAGATGTGGGGAAAAAGGTCGACTTTGTCATATTTGTCAGGCTGAACGAACATCGTCATCGACATCTCACAACCTCCCAAACCCCTTTTAACAAATCATAACTGGTGAAACCCTTGTACCATTTGTGAGCCTTAATAGTGATCTGTCTCTCTTCTCATAGTGTAGAAGTCTACATCCACACAAAATGTGTGTAGTTATCAAAAATAATTAAGATATTACTTGCTATTATTCCCTGTTTTGTTTACATCACGTGGGTTTCAAAGACAGTGGCAATGTAGAGAGTGCTAGGATGTGCATGTGACATCATCAATGTCTGGTGATGATTGTCGCGTTCGTAAATGGAGAAGAGTGGTGCATATTACAGGGGAATATATTTTACATTGCTAATGCAATCTAGAAATAAATGAAAGTTAACCAAAAATAAGTTCCAAATGCTCTGGGCTTCTTTTTCTAAACCTGCCAACATTCTGTCAGCAATATCCTAGAGATACAGCGGCACTGTTTAGCAGAAAGCCAGGTTCTTTGGATTACCATGAGACTGCAATAAGTACATTTTTATTCATTTATTTTTTTCTAATTTCCGATGCAGTTTTTATTTTTGCACAGTTGGCCTCGTCTTTTCAATAAAAGTTTTGACATTTTCCTTCTGCTTGTTTGCACCAACAGCCCCACAGCCTTAGATATAAAGGCATATAATTCTGGAGCCTGAGTCAGTGTACATACAGGCACTGACTCAGCAGAGGGGGTGGATAAGAGAGAGAGATAGAGAGAGAGACAGAGAAAAAAGAAATGACTAAAATTGAAAAAAGTCCCAATTACCCCCCACTCCTGCCCCCCAAAAAACACTTCAGTCTTCCAAGTTGGATTTTCCTAAGGAAGTTTGTGACAAACACTGGCGTCTGGTGCTGCTTGATGAAATGAGAGCTCATGATTTATTTGCAGTTTATTATCATCTCTTTCTGCCTTTCCATCCCTTTCCTCCAACCCGAGCAGCTTGTAATTTACACTCGAGGGGCCACTGATTGTTGTGTCTTGATTGTCCCATTCCCAACCAGATGAACCTACGAAGCAGCGCCGTGTAGAAATCCTGATAGCGCCAGACGGTAAATAAATGATGAACTTCCTTCTCCTCCTAGAGTGTGCAGGGGGAAGAAAAAAAAAAATTGAAAAAAAAAAAAAATTCAATGACACCAATCCTTCACTCACTCACAAGAGGTTGCTCCCTCGTGGCTGCAGGAATAGAATGTGTTTGGCGCCCCAGCTCGGGGAGACAAATGGAGACAAGAGATGTGTTGTGATTTATGACGGAATATTCACAGCGTGGCACAGATTTTTATTCCTTTTGTTTGTTTTTGTTTTGCATCTCATAAAGGCACGCCGAAAGAAAAGAGCCATCCCCCTCCCTTTGGTTTGTTGATGTGCTCAGAGATTGGGAGCGTAAGTAAACAAGAGCCTTTGTTGAAGGATGATATGTGTTGCTTTAGCAACGGCGTTAGCTGTTTGTGTATCATAATCCAAACTGACCCTCATCTCAGGAGGAGGAGTGAGACGTTGAGTGGCTGCCGCAGTAAATCAAAGTGAATAAGGCGGATTTTTTTTTTCTCTGTTCCATCTCTGATCACATTCAGAGCCAATTTTGGCGACACAAATCAGACACAAAAGACCCCGGAGAGACTTTGGTCGATGAATATAAACTGCGCAGCAAACTGACAGGCCTGGCAGCCTGTTGAGGGAAAAGGGGGGATGAAAGGGTGTTAGGGTGGCAACGGAAAGCTTTTTAAAGATTTATGGGGAAGCGGCAACGCAGATGCACTGGCATTCTGATACTGAACCCTCATTCTTTACCATGAGCCCGTATATATCTGGTCTGGATTAGAGAAAAAGCCAAAGCGCAGGCGTCTAAGCGACAGTTTCTTCTTAAAACGAGACATTTCTCTGTCTTCTTCACATCCCACCCTCGGTCAGCACCTGTCTCTGGCTCCACCGGCGCCATCTGTTTAAACCGTGCTGAAAAACGCTCCTTACAGCGAGAGTTACCAAAGCGTCACGGCAGCTGCAACCAGTGAATCCTATTTGCACCTTATCAGCTGAGTGATGAAAGATTTAGCAGCGAGCCTCCGCAGGGACGGCCCCCTCCATCAGGTCTGCTCAGACCTCAGGGGCCCGGCATGCTTCGGTTATCGCCGGCCTGACAGCAGGATTTCATCTCTTTGGGAATAAGAGAAGGCGGCCGGACAGTCGACTTCTCTCGCTGCTCAGGGAGCAAAGTCCTCAGTCACCCGTATCGGTGAGGATGGATAACGGGTGAATTACTCCTCTCCCCATAAAGCGGAGGAAATTGAAAAGAGAGAAGGCTGGGTACAGAAAGAAAGATCACAGGATATTTCCATTTTGGTGCTTTAAACATTGTTCCATTTGGTACCCAGCTTTTTTTTTTAAAGTGTTTATTTGAGTGAGACTGAGTTTTGATTTAGAAATAGCAAAAAAGGTATCCTAAATTGATGGTAAATCTGTTAGAATATAACTTATAATAAATCACCTGCAGTAGATAACACTCCTGGCATCCTGGCTTACTGCTGTCATGTTCAATAAATTAGATTATATCTTCTGGTGAAGCTCAACACAACCTTGTGAAAGGCAGGTATTAAACATTCTTTTAAAGAGGGTGTGTTATGTGTATTCCAGGCACATATTGCCATTTAATAGCATAATCAAGTATGCTACCTTCTGTTATAAAAATGTTACCTATATCAAATATAACTTAAAAGAAATTTTATTTCCAGATTTAACGCCTTGAAATTGGGCCTTTGTCTCTTTAAAAACTCCACCTTCTAGAAGTCGTCTCAACATGGCTCCTTTACTAACCCTTTAACAATGTTTTTACCAGTGTTGCACTGAGAAGCAGCTCATATAATGAACTTAGCAGATGCAGAATTCCTCCAGGTGTTTGCTAATTGCTGCTGGCTAGTCTGTGGGAGCTGAGGGGGGGGATACATGGGGGATACTTCTCTGTGAGGCAGAAGCTTGGAATCTGCAGCTCGCAGAAGGAGCTTCGCCTCCAAGGTGGCGCTAGGTTCAGCCAGGCGTTTTGCAAGGCTGAATGATTGCCAAGGAGATTAAAGGATTTCTCATACATGCATGAAAGAATCAAAGCAACATTCCAGGTATTTTTTTGATGAAGGAACATTATAACCTGATGTAAAGTTCAAAAAAGTTGATTTTACACAATACTGCCCCTTAAATTAAGCCCACATTTCAGTATTAAAATGTTTTGGGGTTTTTTTTTTTGGTCTGATGCAATATTCTACTCCTAAATGTCACATTTCTATGAGCTGTAAGTGGAAAATTATCATAAGTAGCAAAAATAAAGGCTTAAAAACATAATTTTGATGAGGCCCCATTTGCATTGAGCCAGGTTTCAGTGAAACCATAGCATTTCTGTTGTGATCCAGCCACACGCTAGAAATTGGATTTTAGGCTGGAAGTTTTCGGTAACAGCCCCTGAGGAAGTGTGAAGTACTGCGCAGGTTTAAAAGTCCACATGTGCAGAACACACCACTGTGCAGGTGTGAGCAAAGGACAAAAACAACGGCGGATAGCATTGTGCTGTGTGTGCTACTTAATCTGTTGCTTGTATGCAGTGGAAAATTGGAATTCTCAAACTCGCCATTCATGACCAATTGCTCTGGATTTATACTTAACACAGACACAAAGAGACCTGCTGCAGCTAATTTACATAAATAAAGCAGAACCTCACTCAACAGATCATGAACCTTTAACCCTAGCTACCAATCCAGAGAAAGCAATCATCATTAAACTCACAGAAATTAATTTAGTAAATTATACGTGAACATGGAACGCTGTGATTGCATTCTATGGCTATACGCTATTAAAAGGATGGTGGATTTTGAATAAAAATGCTCCTTGTGTAGTGACGTTGTAATGTCATACAACCAAGGTAAGAAACTTACATAAATATCAGGCCATAACCAGAATGTTTTCTTATACCACTGACATCCTCCTTTCTTCCTCAGACCGATGTTGCGAGAAAGTGATTTTACAGACACTTAATGAGAGCTCTTTTATTGTGAGGAAAGAATTCCAATAAAAAAACAAAAAAAAACAGTCATGTTCTTATCTTTTCTCTGCACCGGTTGTGTTTTAATAGCCTTCACTCTTCTGACCAAATTCATGCTGACGGCTTCAGAAGTTCGTTCCTAATGGCATTCAGTTCAGCACAACAAAAGCGCTGAATTATGAAGTTGTTCTTCGCGGAGTACGAACTGAAGGATGGCTGATGGACTCTCAATGTCGAGAGTGGCGAGTGAGAAAAGATGCATTCATCAGTGGTGCCTGGAGTACATCACCGAGGGCTTGGAAGCATAGTTGAGAACGTTATGCATGGATGAGCAGATGTAAACATCATTTCCGCCTCGCTCTACCCACAAGACATTCGCTTCTATCTTTTTTTCTTTTGCTCTCCGTTGTCAGTCTATTTTTTATTATTTCCTCTGTCCTTAGCCACATTTCAGTTTCTTGTTTTGCTGTGAATCATTATCAACACGGCGAGTCCACAGAGAAATTAGTGGGTAAAATCAAACAGAATTTATAACACTCTCACCGACCACATTAAGTACACCTTGCTAGATTTAGATTGGTCTGCCTTTTGTCTTCAGTATTAATGAAATGAAATGACTTCAGACTTGTACAGCGCTTTTCAGGACTCTCAAAGACGCTTCACAATGAAATCAGTCATTTCCATTGACACACTGGTGATGGAAAGCTTCTGAATTCTGTCTGACAATCTGACAGAAGTAAGGCTGACAGGCTGCACCACTGGCCCTTCTGACCAAGGCAAGGTGCGTGACGTGTCTTGCCCATGGACACAATAACAAAACTGCTAGAATTGAACTGGCGACACACCGATTGCAAGATGACCTCCTACCACAATTGCCACCATCACCCCACTTACTGTACTTTTTTGTGGCATATCTTCAACAAGGTGTCAAAAACTTTGTCTAGCAATGCTTTTCACCGCACAGTGGCTCCATCCTCAGTCCATTTTGACATGATGGTATCATGTATTTGCTGTCGGTCTGCAGGTTTTAGATCTGATTCCAACACAGCCCCAAGGTGCTCTATTGAATTAATGCCTGGGGACTGGTGAAGGTATTGGAGAAGAGTGAGTTCATTTTGATATTCAACTCACCACTTTGGGTTGATTTGAGCTGGTTGTGGTCTGTGGGTTACCAGGTATTGTCTGCAAGTTCCAGCAATTTGGGTGTATTGTGTTGCTGTCCATTATGTCTGTTGACATGGCATTGATCCCGACAGAAGGTGTGGGTGTGTGTTGCGTGCATAAGGATAGGGCAATGGTTATTGGGAGTTGCCGTTCTGCTCGTCGGTGTTGGATCCTGTGTTAATAATCTTTGATAAAGGGTTGTGGTCTCGTGGTATGGTGGTGCTCATTTGACTTTGGAGTGGCTTTATGGTGGACTGAATGATGGCAAATTTGGTAACACTGTTGTCTCATAGAAATAAGATTCTAGGTTCAAATTTCTCAAATTCAGGCTTGTTGTTTTTCTGTATGGAGGTTGCCTATTCTCCCCAGGTACTCAGACTGTCCAAAAACATGACTGTTATGTGAACTGGTCTCTCCACATCAACCTTAGGCGTGAATGGAGGTGTTTCCTGCCGACCTCTCTCCTAATGACCGATGGAAATGGGCACCATTCCCCCTTGACCCAAACAGCTGAGTTGAGAAACTTGTTAATTGTTTATGAAAAAGTTGCCTTTGTTACATAAAAAAAAAAAGTATCACTTTAACAGAAAAAAGAAGTGAATTAGAATCAGTCAATGTCAGTGAATTAAAATGCACACAGATGCATCGTTCCTTTTGAGGAGTGTCAGGCTGCAATTGCATTCAATGAAGTCAGAGTTGGACTGAATAAATGGCTTGTCCTCTAAGGCCCATTGCTTGCTGCAGTGAGTGGAGGCTGGCCTAGCTAAAGTGCATCCAGAGGGAGCTGAGGGCTGGATGTACAGCAGTGACATTTGGAGAGGACCGCACAGTGGCTCCATCCTCGGGGTCGCTACTAAAGACAAAGTAGAATGGATAAATGTACTCGTACTTTTTTTTTTCACCATCTTGTTTCATGCTTTTAGCTGCCTTCCTGCCCTCCCCTTCTCTTTTAATCTTTTTTTTCTGGTGTCCATTCGGTCTCTCTTTCTGGCTGAGCTCTTGGAAGAAGTGGTCATGCGGTGAGCACATTTTCTGTCTCCTTGTTTCAGGCTGATTTATTGGAACTTATTGTGACCTACCACTGTGTTTGTCAGTCATATTGGGATAAAGCCTCGAAACAAGAGGAAAATGTATCTTAGATAAAGTTACAAACTTCAAAGACAACCGTTCCTAACTAATAAACATATGCTTTCTGTCTATTTGCATTAAACACTATGAAGATAGTGCAAACAGACTAAACAGGTGCTCAGGCAAGTCTAAAACCACACAACAGATCTCCTCTTGGACCTTAACAGAATATCGATCAGAAAAACTCATCCACTCCTTTCCTCTTACAGGTCACCCAGATAGCGAAGCCCACAGTACAGCGACCTAAAATCACTAAAGATAATGGAAGGTACTTGCTAAGTGAACGATTACATGTCTATGGCCTCTGTGCTAGCAGACGACCATGCTGAGTGCTCCCAGTGCATTTCAACAGATAACAAAAACCAATGAAGTATAAAGAAGTGAAAAGAAACTGTTTTCAGAAACTTCCAATGATCTTTTGGAGAAACAGAAATATACCAGCTTCATTCAGACTGCAATTTAGTCTGTATTCACACTAATAAACCATTCCAGACGAATTGTTGACGTTCAATAAAGCTCGTCACACATTTTTAACTTCTGTAAGTATGTTTCTGAATCAGTATGTGGTAAAAGTGGGACCAGGAAACATGGGAAAGTATTCATTATTCCAGTTTTGCTTTGAGCAGTCTGCAAGTAGTTTTGTGTCTCTCTGTCCAGAGGTTTCTTTAGATTTGTAAGACTGACCACTACTGGAAATTCTTCTTGTCTGCAACATCATACATACTTGGAAATTATGAGTCATGAAAACATCTAAGTTCTCTTTGGGAAAACAAAAGTTTTTTGTAAATTGAACTGAATTAAAACCCAAGAGGTCAAGATGAAAGAACACATTTTGATATCTAGGACTCTAAAAATAGCCTGAACGACTAAACAGCTAGAGAGAGTTGAACAGGACAAATGTTACTTTGACAATAATCTAGAAAGATTTTGCTGCACAACACAAAATAGTCTAGGTCATTACCTGCTTGACCTGCGCCGGTTCTGTGGTGCTGAGCTCTCCTTCCCAACAGTAGTAGATCCCATGTGGAAGTACACATTCCCTTATTCTGCTGTTGCAGCACTGACAAGACAAACAACGAGGTCAGTCCAATCAACAAAGCCACACTGTGAAGTGCGGGTTGTTGCATCACTTCCTGACCGTGCCGAGGTTCTTCCACAAAACCGCCTACCCCCCTCAGACAGTTGACAGGTACGAGCCAATTCACTGCTTTGAAGTGGTCATCACACGTTAGGCTGTGTACTCTAAAATCAAGTCTCCCAGGGAGCAATTATAATTGTGCTTTGTGCTGCTCTCTACCACCATCATCAGTCAAGGGGGCTTAAAGGTGTGAAAGGGTTGATTTTGGGGGTAGTCTGCCAATCCAAGAGTGAGATTATTCTATCCAAAGTAAGCCACCTAACATGAAACCTTTAAAACCTGAGTATGCCCCTTGCCCACCACCAACTATCAGACTGCATCTCCCCTACTTGCAGGGGCAATTAATTAGTGATGCGAAAGGGAAGGATTAATCGATATGCTGTCAGGCTCCCACCGGCCGAGGAAAGAGACCCTGCCAAACCCACCAGGACCCGATCTCATTACAAACGGCAGCCCACTCTCCCCTTTGAGAGGCAGCTGCATTCATCAAAGCCGTGCGTCTCTGTATCTCTCTCTCTCTCTCTCTGTTCCGGCCCTATTCTCTGTTCCATCCCTCCCTGCATGTTTGCCTTTTTCCTCCCTGACAAGATGAAGGGGAGCTGGCTGAGGAAGTGACACCCATTTAAGTAAAAAAGTATGGGGGAGGGAAGGGAGTTATAAATAAGGGAATAACTAAACATACAAGAGAAACAGTGGGAGTAACCGCTGTACCTTGTAACTGCATACATAGGGCCTTGTAAAAGCATTTATACCCCTTAAATATTTTTGCATTTTAAAGTTCCAACCATAAACTTTGATGTATTTTTTTTTTTGAGGGCGATGTTGTGTAGACCAAATAAAACCTGAAGGTTGTAGTGGGTGTTTATATTCAGACATCTTGAAGTTTGCCACAAACTATGTAGCAGCTAGAGATGCAAATCTTACAGTCCCTAGCGATTCGATTCCAATTTTCATGGCCACGATTCGATTCAAAACCAATTTTTCTATGTAAATGGTCCAGAGATCCGGTTTAAATTATGCGAATGACAAGAGGAAAAGACAGTGTGAACAAACAGAACATTTCTTTAAAACAATTCTGTAAAGTTCCAAACTGCATCAAATTGTATCACTGCATCAAATCAGTTCATACTGAAAAGAAAATATGTTTTAATTTCAGTAAAATTATAGGTAAAATTCTGTAACTGCAATTATCAGCAATAGGTTAGCTTAAATGCATGGCTTTTTCTTAAATAAAAAATATCAAATAATTATTCAAAATACATATGGCGATTTAGTGAACATGTAATAAGAAATGCAATATACTCGAAAATAGGAGAGGCAAAGATGTACAACTTAAAAGTATTTTAAAATTGACCTTTGAGCATTTTGAATCAATTCTGAATTTCCAACACAAAGGAATTACGATTCTTTACAGAATCGATTTTTCTCTGCGCCTCTAGTAGGAACCACAGCAAACAGTTGAAAGAAGGTCTGACCCATTAACCACACCATCTGCACTCTGAAACATGGTAATGGCATCATCATGATGTGTGGCTTTTCTTGAGCAGAGTCAAGGATGCCGGTCAGATTTGACAGGAAGGCAGATGTAGACAAATAGGTGGTTATCCTCAAAGGAAATGCTTTGGACTGCGGCAGTTTCAACTTCAAGCAGGACAAACTGAAACAGACAACAAAAGCCACAATGAGGCAATTTGGATCAAAACATACAAAATTCAGACCTCAATCTAAAGAATGTGTGGCAAGACTTTGTTTTGCTCAAAGTTAATCATCCAGTCTTCAGCTTCAGCTGTTACGCCAATAGGAATGAGCAAAAAAAAAAAAAATTAAAGGTCCTCATGTCCAAAGCTACTCAAAAAGACTTGTAATTGCGACAAATGGTGGTTCTACCAAGTAAATACTGAGGATAGTAGACACGTGGCTACAACACGAGAGCACTGACTGACACAGTGTTAGTGACAGCTGAGCATGCCGAAAACTGAATGTTCTTATGCACATCAGCATGCTACTTAAGGCGGCAGAAGAGGATAAAAGCCTCTCTTACAGTTTTATCTCCATCACCATCTTCCTTTATCTGACACGAGCATCTCTCCACCCTCTCCTCTTCGCAGATCAACTCATCCCAGGCTGGTGGTACATGTCAGATCTGATTTCTCAACTCATAATGAAACAGTTGCTGTCTAAAGCCCTTAAGGTAACTTTAGCTGATCGGCACATCATAGCCGTTGAACTCCGATTGAAAACTTTGGCTTGTCTGATGGCTGGTAATGAGAGAAAAAGCACTTCTGTGCAGGCAAAAACCAGACCATTTTGCATTGTAAACAGTATGGTTTGTACCCAGGACAACAACCAGGAAACGTTAAACAAGTTCTACTGACTATTATCTGAACAAATGATTTTCTGATCAGACTCCACCAGAGTTGGTTTCCTCTTCGGATATTCGGACCTCAATAGACTTGGGTCCTCTGTGACATAACGGCAGAGGAATGGTAAGTGTCATTTTACTGGGGACTGTTTCACCAGTAGAACCACAAAGAGGGTAATCCTCTATATGGGAATGCCAGGGGTTTTAATATCCACAGTCCAATAATCAAAGTATGGCGAATCAGTCCAGGTCAGCAAGAAGGCAAGGAAAGCAGGTGAGATCAATGAGGTAATCTGCAGAAAGCAGAGCATAAGGCCCAAACACAGGCTTTTACATAACAGTCCGTCTATTTGCGAGAGTATGTACAGGAAATCCCGTACAATGGCAAACATCATCAGCTTGCCATTGTGAGTGCAAGCTGATGATGCTCAAACAAGATCAGCATTTCACTGTAATTTTGAGGTTCCCAAAGCGGATGTGTTTAATTTTCGACAGTTTCACTTCCTGTTTGACATTTCTGTCCATTTGCTGTGGAAAAAACTGATAGACCAGGTAGACCTCTAGTCTATCTTGGTTGGAAAGTCGGAAAGGCAGTCGCAGAGAATCACTGGCGGTCTGCAAAGCCCCTTTGACTGTGTTCTAATTGCTGCATACATCATCAGACTCGATTTTCCATCAGATCGGATGGGTTCCTCCAGTATAATTTCTGCCGGACCAATCAGCAAGCAGAAGGACAAGTTGTGAATGATGACTTTGATTTTATGCGTTGTTTTGTCTGCCTGTGGTTTTAGCAATGGCAGCGGAGGAATGAGCAAAGCCGTTCCGTCCGTGTCGGTCACACCTCCAAATATTGAATTAACATGAACAGCCGCCTGCGACAGACTGGCGACCTGTCCAGGATGTACCCCGCCTCTCACCCAAAATGTCTCGCTGGAGATAGGCACCGGCACCCCTCCCAACCCCACTATGGACAAAGGTGTAAAGAAAATGGGTAGATGGATGAACAGCCACCTCGTTCGGCTCGGCACGTCTCTCTTTGCGGTGGAGGATGGTTGTTTACAGTGCAGACAAATTCCAATTAGCTTCATAGCGTTGAACTGTTGCAATACATGCGTCATGGGCAAACGTTAGCAATTGGGTAACATTTAAAACTTCAACAGAGTTCACACTTCCAGGAAGCAATCATTTCTCCATAGCTGAGAGTCCAGACCCTCTGTACGAAGCAAAGCGTAGGAGAAGGGGCTGGTTTTCACCAGGCTAAAGACTTAGCAGAAACACTGAATATCTCTCATCTCGGTCAGGGTGTTACCAGGAGCAGAAAATATAGCCATGTCTGTGCCGCTGTCTGCCCCCCTCTTCAGGCTCCCACTCCCTGTCCCGACTCAGATGACAGTTTTGTTGAAGCACGGCTCCCTAACGAGTAATCAGAGGCAGCCTTTATTTAATGCTGCGAGTCTGGAACGGGACAGCCAGTGATGGAGGAACCGGGGGGGGAGGCCCGCTGCGCTATGCGCACCAGCCCATAACTGCAGATGAGACACTTCCCACAGAGCACTTAGTGCAACAACTGGCTAGCTGTAAACGCACCGAGAACAAAGTGAGAATAGCAATAAATACATACAGAAACCACTAAACAGTCACAGTAAAAAAGATACAAAATAAAAATCAAGAGGGTAATGAAAGGTGCATAAAATACCTCCAGCTTTCTTTGGCCATCTGTCAAGGCATTTGGGTGGGTTATGAGGACTCTGCGAGAGTAGTAGCTGAAGCATTTGCTCCTGTTTTAATTAATCTCACGCATCTACAACAAGTCTTTCTTGGGTTTAAGACCCTCATTACTCAACTTACAGTCTTAGATGACACCTAATGTCTTAATCATGGGATGTCATGGGATGCTCAGTTCTAATGAACAAACTTTTTTCTCCACTCTGCATTTACCAAACCCATTTCTGCTGAGGAGGCAGTAGAAAAGACAGCTCCTCAGCCGGGGTTTCGCTCGGTGCCTGTGTTTACCACTCTGTTCGCTGACAGCCATGCTACATAGCGGGGACAGTAGAGCGTGATGCTAGAAAAACATTGCTGTAGGTATTGCATCCAGATTGAAATCAGAGGAAACCTGTCCCGCATGCCCAGTTTTCAAATTGCCGGTGGTGTAGTAGTAGCCTAAAGCTGGCGCGTAGCGACTGCTTACTTATACAGCGCAAGTGTGCGTTTCTGCAGGACAACCCTCACAGATTGTTCTACTGGAAGTGTCACTTTTTTGTCTTTATATACGTTTTTCAGTAGTAGGTCATACTAAAGCAGAGTACGCATTCTTATGTTGGTGTTGGCAATTTTCAGTATCAAGCTATGGCTGGTTCTAACTTTTATGAGAACATCGACAGCAGCAAGACTTGATTTTATTGAAGCTGAAGAGAAAAGTTAAAGATACAGAAACTAAAATATACTCTACATAAAATGCTCCAGGGACAAAAAAGTTGTAACTGGCAAAACAAAGCTACATATGAGCATCCATTACTAAGTTAATATTATTGACGTAGGTGTTGTGTTATTTTGCTATGACCATGGTACTCATTTCAACAGAGGATTTGGGAAGGACTCAGTTGTGTAAGTGCTTACTCTTGTGTTTCTGAATAATGAGGTCAGGGTTGGGCAGTAAGGGTCTTTAAAAGTAAAAAAAAAAAAGTTTTGCTTTGATCACTTGTATTAAAAACTGTTGCAAATTTAATGAGGACCTATGAGTTTAAGCTTTTTGAGTTTTTATTATGAGGTAACGTACATCCTGTTAAGTTCTCTTGTTATGTAACAGTTTCAGTATAATTCACAAGTATTAAACAGTCTACTCTATTTTTGATAATGCAACTCATTCATCAATATACCACTAAATTTGGATAGTAACATTTATTCTTATTAAAAAAGCCAAATCAAGGAGACTGCCAATTTACAGAAACAAGAAATAGCAAGATTTTAAATGCTATGATTGCAAGCATGATAAATGCTTTTTTCTATGGTTTGAAGTCTTTTAATGAGAAAGTCCTGAAGCATCAGGAGATTTTGGTTGTAAAAAGTAAAGCGCTGTGCAGGCTGGGATGATGTTACCAGTGTTTCACACTTTCCTTGGTTATAGGTTATGCAAAATACAAAGTCCGATTGTGAGACATATTTCCAATTATGACAAACATGGATAGTCATGATGTGGACACAGAAGGAAGACAACCCATCACATTTACTAAGGTTGACAGCGCTAACAGTTGCCCATCTCTTTGTTCAGGCTCCCTTTAAACCAACTCTCTCCATCTCAATAGTCTTCATCTGGAGCATTTGCATTTTCATAATCCTATTCAAAATGAAATAATAAATAAAACATGCACCGATGTGCAACCTTAGTAGAGGAATAAGCTGTGCTACGAGTGAATCTTTGGAACAGGTTTTCAGCTGGAAAGTCTACAGCCTGTTGCATCTAATGCTCATACCGAGAGATGAACAGGTAAGCTGATTTCAAACAACATAACCTTTAGAGGTGACATGTTTCTGTATTGATGCTAATTTCAATTAAAACACTGTTGAGATTCAGTTATTGCCTGCCTTACAATCCCTTACAGGGAATAGTTTTGCTAAAAACAATTGTAAAGAATGTAATAAATAAACAACATTCAGTGTGTGTGTAATGCTGAGCCGTTTGGGTGGCTCAGACGTCTTGCTTCCAAGGTCTTCCAAGGACATCTACCTTTCCCAGCTGCCTCAGATGGGAGATTTATCTATCAGCCTGCTTTCATATCTGTCAGTATCCCTCATTCTGTGGATCTAACACCCCACGCCTTGATGGTGAAAATGTCATGCAGGTTGGCAATAAAGAAAAAAGGAGTCCTGGAATCCCCAAATGATTATTTAAACTTTGACACAGCTAATTCCCTGATACTATGAGGATTTCATAAAGATAAAATTGTGAAAAAGGCAAAATCCCCATTCGGAAACTATGTCTGCTGTAATAATGACTAAAAGCTGTGGTGGTTATTTTCTCTCTGCAGGAAGTCAAAGTTTTAAATAACAAATCTAAGATTCATTGGGAAAATGTTTCTTTGTCTTCCAACAGAAAAACTATTTTAAGTCAAATGATCCAAAAACAAAATATTTACTCTAAAATTT
Source organism: Girardinus metallicus (assembly GCA_903067095.1). Taxonomy (NCBI): domain Eukaryota; kingdom Metazoa; phylum Chordata; class Actinopteri; order Cyprinodontiformes; family Poeciliidae; genus Girardinus; species Girardinus metallicus. The sequence goes on from CAEGAE010026134.1 coordinate 61,509, forward strand.
ACTCAAATTGCTAGAGCTGCCAAAATGAAGAAAAAATGAAAGAACTGCAGTACAAAAACATCTGAAGAGCTAAACGTTGGACCACCTGCCACAGAGGTAGATCGGTGAAAGAGCTATCTAGCAGACTTAAATGAGATCCAGTTTTAGGCAAATTTGATGGCACCTTAAGAAGGTTCATTAGGTGAAGACGACTTTGAGGTCCGATTCAAACAATTCTGCCTCTTCTGTTCTGTATCAACTTGACAGATTACTCTTCATCAATGGTTGTCAATCACTTCTACTGGCTACCATGGAGATTTGAGTTATCTAGTTTCTGTGGTTTGTTAGCTTAAGAGAGGAAGACAGAGAGAGAGAGAGAGAGTAAAAGCTAATTTCTTAACCAAACTGTAAGTTCATATTCATTTTGTTTGATTCACAGTCTTGGTTGGCAGAGAATACTTAAAGACACATGAGAAATCTGATCATGTGACTTTGAAAAGCAAATAAAAGAGCTAGCCTAAAGGAGATTCTGTGAAGTTATTGTGGATTATATATTTTTTTTATTGTAGAAGGACATCATATTCCAGTGAGTTTGTAGAAAAATGAAGAAACCCTCAAAGGATTGTAGGGAAATGTTGTCACCCATAAGGTAAAATGCTCCATATAGTATATTAATCATCTGCTTGTTCAGCAGATGTTGTTAGGTTTATAGATGTTTTCTAAGGTTAAAAGAACTAAACCATGACAGGCCATCACTGCCTCATAATAGACTGGATATAATCCAGGCAGGTTGGGCCTCTGGCAGCCTCAGAAAATGGATTTTCATGGCGATGTTTGGGGATAGAAGCAAGCCTGTATCACAGCATGTGTTCCATGCTGTGTGTGTACCATGACCTACAACTCACAAGACGAGACATGATACCAAGTTCATAAGAACAAAAGATGGGACGAGAATTTGATATTGTGCTAAAGATCAAATTTATGTTACAAACTAAACAAAGGATGGGCTATGATTGTAACGTAGCTCCTCATAGCCCTAGACCAATGTTTCTCAACCTTTGTCCTCAAGGCACGCTATAATACATGTCTTACGTCTTTCCTTTGCTTTAACATACATGATTCAAACAATTACCAGCTCAGCAAAAGACTGTTAATCAGCCATCAATTGAGGTCAACTGAGCTGAAGCAGGGAAACATCTGAACCTTGCTATGCAGATCACATTGAGGACCAGGACACTGCCCTAGAAGTCCAGGTTGTTATAGAGACACTTTCTACCTCATTCACTGACAACTTTCTGTGCTTACATGTTGCTTGTGTCTTTGTCGTTCACTTTGTTGCCGCTTATCATTCCCCTGGCAACCCAAAATGCTGCCAAACAGATGATCTAAGAGTAGTCGGGGCATTCTGTTCCAACTTCACTGGACAGAGTCGTAGCGACTGCAACGGGGTAGAGCTCCCAAAATAGCAGTCACCTCAATGAGAAGCATTGAGATGTTTCAATAACAGTTATTTCTATTCGGTGGCTAACACTGTTTCCAGTTAGAACTGTTTAAAATGGCTAAGATCAGAAACTCACTTATATGAGATCTTTCTGCTACCGGGATCTGTTACTCTTAACACTCTCACAAAGGATTTGTACAAAAACTCCGAGCCGTCCCTTTAATGTGTTTATGTCTGCTCAGCAGCGAACCATTCTTTTGGCCTTTTCCAGATAATGTATCAGAAGTTTTTTTTTTTTTTTTTTCCATCCAGAACTCCAAATGTCAATGTGACTGTGTCGCATTTATACCCACAACAACAGTAAATAATTACCACCAGTCAAGGTCCTACGAGGACAAAGTCTGACATTTTAAAGCAGATGATGTCAGCGTTTTCCGACTTCTCCGACTCTCCCGCAGCCAGCTCTTTACGTGGCCCAATGACAGCATGTCAGAAAGGTGTAGTGAGTGATGTCCAGGCCTCCGTAACATAAACGGACAGAAATCGAAGGAACGAGTGGCATGAAAGAGTGGGAGGTCTGGACAGAAACGGGGAAGAGTACATAAAGAGACGGGTGGCTTAGGCAAGATAAGGAGTAATGTTCCATCACGTCCCGGTGGCATGCTATTATCAGCCGTTTGCACCGGTGCCAGTATTTCTAGTCGGACAGGCAGAGACAACATCATACCGTGTTGTTTCATTTCCTGTAACAAGAAAGAAATGGTAGAGAGCAGAGTATGTGAAGCTCTAATTTAAGAGTAGAAAAAAAACCAACAGATTTTACCAACAACTTAAAGATGAATGATATTCTAAAAATATGACGTCTTGTCTTTATTTGAAAAAAATTGTGAATGTGACCTTTTAAATCCTATGGAAAACGTTGGACAAAGCCATCAACGAATGAACAAAAGCGTTATATCACCTTTTATGAAAGCGAACGCGAATAAAGCCCCCACATATGGCTCCTCAAGACCCCCATCGGCGAACACGGAGGCCATTGGTAGTACGATTGGGCCCGTGAGGCCGACCCTCCACCAGGTGGGATGATATGGGAGCCACTGCTCACAGGTTTTCAGGTCTAATTTGCCTGTGCTTCTCCTCTCAAAAAAACAAGAGAGAGGCAGGCATAATTAACAGGAACCAAACACCCACCACGGGCTGAACGGAGTCATTTAGGGGAGCGACTCGGGAGGAACGGCAGCAAATGAAATGTAATTGCGGTGGGAGCGGAGGAGCCGGGCCCGCCGTGTCGAAGTGCACTGGTGTGTGCGCGAGGAGGGAGAGAACGAACGGGGCAGACGAGAGGGAATGAGGGAGCAAATGAAAAACACTGAAGTTAGATAGAGAATATGCACTTGAGAGAAGAGCAAGAAAACAAATGAGTGTTGAAGGTTGATGAGCAACAGGCAGAAATAAACAGTGAGGAATCCTTCCCTCAGGTAGGAAGGTTGCACTGTTTCCTCAAAGACTTAAAAATGGATTAAAGAATATATGAAATAAATTTGGAAAGATCCCAGGTTAAGAACAGCTGGTTTTAGCTTTTATTTTCATTTACGAATTAACTGACAAAAGGATTTGGTCAGACTAGGTTTGGTTTGGTTTTGGTTTTGACATCAGACAAGCTCCCTCCTCTACATTCATTTGAATATATTTACAGTGGGGAAAAAAGTATTTAGTCACTCACCAACTGTGCAAGTTCTCCCACTTAAAAAGATGAGAGAGGTTTGTAATTGATATCATCCAGGCGCCTCTGAAGTTTGTTAGAGAACATTTGGATGTTCCAGAAGAGTATTGGGAGAACGTCATATGGTCAGATGAAACCAAAGTAGAACTGTTTGGTATAAACACAACTCGTCGTGTTTGGAGGAGAGTGAATGCTGAGTTGCATTCAAAGAACACCAGACCAACTGTGAAGCATGGGGGTGGCAACATCATGCTTTGGGGCTGTTTCTCTGTAAAGGGACCAGGACGACTGGTCCGTGTACATGAAAGAATGAATGGGGCTGTGTATGGTGAGATTTTGAGTCTAAACCTCCTTCCATCAGCAAGGGCATTGAAGATGAAACGTGGCTGGGTCTTTCAGCATGACAATGATCCCAAGCAAA
>CAEGAE010026138.1:0-28796 GCA_903067095.1 Girardinus metallicus
ATGCCCCGCCTCTTCCGTGACATCACTCTCACGCAAACAAAAGGTGAGTCTATATTTTATTAGTTTATATGTGCAATCTTAGTCTTTTATGTATGCGTGTGAGATAAATTGCATATGTGTGTGACATTTTAATAGTATATATGTGCAATTTTAATACGACCGGGATGATATGAAATTTATTTTCCGGTATTTTCAGTAAAGCTACGCATCTAAAGCACAGCCGCCGCCGTGTTCAGTCTGTCCGTTTATCTGTATAAATAATCCCGCCGGACTCCAGGCATCGCTGCCTTCATTTAAAGATGCTTAATGGTCCACCGGAAAAAGACAAAAAACCCGAACATTATCATGACTCAATACAATCTTCCCAGGCCGAACTTGAAAACTGCACGTTATGCTGCTAACACTTAGCTTTCGTCAACAACTCAGGTGGAAGTGAGTCCCGGCCGGAACACAGTGCGCTAAATAATAACATAATATAAGGAGGCTTCGAGGCGGATCAGTTTTCCTCGAGGAATTTTAATAATCGAGGTACACGAATCACTCAAGGAATGGTTTCAGCCCTAAAATTAAGCATTGCTGCAATTGCAAAAAACAATTAATGGCACTATATAATAAAAATAAGCTTAGCCACATTAATATCTTACGAGAGCGTGTGAGGATAAAGATTGAAATTTTCTCCTAATTTTTAATATTTGTGCTGAAAAATTAAAACCTTGTCATATTACTGTTCAGATGGGAAAAAAAAACATGATACCATAAGGTGGAATCATTCTACATTACACAATTTAAATGGCAGATGTACCGTGGCATGTCTGCCATTTAAATTGGCAATATTTATGTTGATTTCAATATGGTAATAAGTCAGACTATCATTATCTTAACTGTTATTAAATTGTGAACATCCAGGAAAAACAAACAAACAAAAAAGAAACTGTTTGATATTCAGTTTTTCATAAAAGTTCTAATAAACTTCTACTCACTTACTGAATAATTTCTTTTCAGTTTGGTCAATTGGACAGTTTGTATAAACAGACGAGTTCATTCAATAGCTTTTATTAAAAAAATAAATTAAGGACCCAAATGGCCAACATAAGAAGACTCTGTTTGCCTGTTCTTTAATGAGTCCTTAAATTCATGATTTATTTCTCAATAAAATATATTTAATTACGTCCCACTCTATAATACTAAGCGTTATTTTGCTCTTTATAAGTATTTTAACGTCCATTAAGCATTATAAAGTTTTGTCTTAATCGAAGTTTGTTGCTTTGTCGTCAGGCATTTGTATGGACTCCTCTCCCCATCTGAAGACGACAACATGGCGATCTCCTTGCGCCTGGGTCGTCAGGGATTTTTATTTGGTCTCAGGTTGTCTCAGTCCAATAAATGTTCGTGGCCCAGACAGCCGTGTCAGGACCGTGTGAGATATTTCTTTCAGTCGCCATGGGTGCTCGGTGAGTGTCGAGGAGTAAACGTATGCTTAACCATTGTCCTTTCTGAGATGACATTTGCTGCTAGCGTCATTTGGTGGTCTCAGTTGTCAGCTGTGTTTGGGATGATTTTGTTATAATCTGGTCAGGCGTCATGTTATCACCAATTTTGTGAACATGGTAGTGGTGTTTGACTACTAGCTGTCGTGGCTTACATTTAAGACGGCAAGTTACCATATCTTTAGCTTAGCTTTTAGCATGTCACCTCTGATGTTTTTCGTTCAAACATGTTAGACCTATGAGTTTCTTGTGTGTTCATGTCATATTACATGTCTTTTGGATTTCATATTTGAAAAAAAAAAACTTTTTGTGTTTTCACTTTGTAATGCCATTTCACTTAAATGTTTTGTGTTACTTATTACCACTAGTTAGGAATACTTTATTATTTAACATCTTTGAGCGTCCAGTTTTTGAATGTGTAATGCGGCTTTTATATTCTTGTTATTTTGAGAGTATAATGCTTTTTATGCATTATGTGCAATGCCTTCAGACTATTATGTGCCATGATTTGCCAGCATTTGAGAATAGTGGACATTGTCGTGATCAATTACTACTTCTCCGGATATTTGTATTTGTGCTGTACTAACAGAGTGAATTCAACGTCTTGTGCGGATGGTTTCTCTTTTCGTATTTATGACACTTGCTGCAAACCAGTTTCCCCTTGGAATATCAGTACAGTAATATTACTACAGTAAAAATTGACCCGAACGTAATAGTTAAACTGTTTTGTTGAAAACAATACAGTTATTATAGAGAAATCATGAATACAAAAACGCAATAGAAAGATGTTCTCCCACATGGGTATAGTTTGAATAGTAGTTGCAATTTTATAAAATGTAAAGAAAAGGAAATGCATACGTTGTATATGTATATATGTATATATTTCACAACCAAATGTACGCTCTTTTTGTGAAGGGGAGAAGTTGAAGTGAGAAGACAGCAACTGTTGTCAGTCATTCTATTTTTGGTTTTGCTTGGAAGACATTGAGAATAAAACAAGACTCAAATTACTTTTTTTTTTGTCTTTTCTGCTGACTTCCACAACGTTTTCATTATTTAAAATTACAATCTTTGTCATACATTTTATTTAGTTTTCCTAATAAACGTAAATGCACATTAGGGAAGCATTAGTTGCCTGAAACCAGGTAAAACAAGCAAACAAAAAGTGCAGGACATCAGCCCATAATGATAGTGCTTTTTCCTGAAGTGACATCTGAAACTGTAAGATTAATTTTTACATGTTTTTTTTTTTTTTTTTTTTTTTTTTAAGTTGAAACCAAGAAGAACATACTCTTTCAATTGTTAGTTTATGACAGTCATAAATAAAAACTATATTTCATGAAGCCTAAATGTTAACACTCTCCTGTTGTGTAATAAATAATCTGGTAATGCGTTTATTAAAATTCAATTGAAAAAAAAAATATTTATATGTTGCACCACTACTGTCCAGCAGATGGCATTGGTTATCTGCATTCTGGTGAACTGCTTCCTTTAAAGCGGGGTGTTAGGTAAAATCCACTTATTTGAGCATTGTTATAATGTTATTCCCTCATCAAAGACATACATGGAGCGTTGCTTTGATTCTTTCATGCATGTTTGAGAAATACTTAAATCTACACTGGTAGCCATTCGGGAGTCCCTAAACAGTTTCTCTAATTTCTTATAAGTCACATTTTCTCTATGTACAGCGTTTTTATGGCAACTGAAGGTAATATAGTCACTTGGTGGTGCTATATGATGAGCCTGGAAGATACATAATGCTAGTGAGCACTAGTATTTAATTATTTTTAGCTAAGCAATTTCTGCAAGTTATTTTTCTACCTGTTGTAGAAGCTGCTAAACTGGAGAGACCTGTACGAAAGATACACCTGCATACTTCTGAGCTTACAGCTCCCATAATTCACACATCTGTCCTGTTCAAGTGTATTTTTGAAATGTCTAGCTGAGGTTAATTAAGATCCAGCATGGAAAACAAACATAAGAAAAGTAGAGACAAGGAAGACAAGTTGTTAAAATGAGAAGAATCTCTCCATCACACTGCTGAGAGCCAGATGACCTCTGGGCATCTGGCTCAATGTTGTCTTGGAGATTGGTCTAAAAGAGGGTGAAAGAGGAAGAAAACCTTTTTATTTTTGATACAGTTAGTGCCAGGGTCATTGTTAGACATTGACCTGCTGCTACTGCACATCTTTCACAGTTGTTCTGTCACTTTTCCTCTGCTTTGCAGCTGTGGATGTTGTTTTGACCTACTCAGCTTTGGTTACAGCCCAAACATTCTGCCTTTAGGCCGTTTACTCCTGTTTACTCAATTTAGTGTGACATCTGTGTTGCTTTTTTCATTGATGGTGTTTTTGTAAAAACTGTATTTTTCTTTTTCTCCTCTAGGTGTCAGTCCACTCAAAGTGCAAATGCCAGCCCTTTCACCCACAATGGAAGAGGGAAACATAGTCAAATGGTTGAAGAAAGAAGGTAAAGGGGACACATGCTTACATTGTTCTTTCATCTTGTGTTAGTGGAAATAAAAAGTATATTCAAAAAATATAATTTCTTTCTTTTGCTGCAGACATTTAAAATTTTAGCATTAGCTCATAGTTGTTGTTTTTTTAACAAAGGCCCAGCTTTTCTACTTCTCATAATTAAAGACCATACAAAGGACTAGTCAATGATTAATTTAATACAAGTTTAAGCAGTGGAGCAGTTCCTTAATTGGTTCAAATAGTGAGAGAACTCACTGACGTGCACTGCTTAGCAACCCATCTTGGCCAGGTGCTGTAGCCATGCTTTTGCTCATCTGGGAACGGCATGCTGTGCTCTGATTGGCTGCTCTCCTTTGTTGCCATCTATTTTTTGGCACAGGGCTGTATATTTAGAATAACGTTTAAGCAAAATGAAGAGGAAAGCAATATGTTACTTACTGACATCCATTATCATAATGGGTGTCAGTAAAGGGTTTTGATGTATTTCAAAGAATAATTGTTTTGGATGACAGAGATGCTTACTTCAATTCCAAATTGAAAAGAATAACGAGTTTTAGTTTGTTCTTTTTTTACTTGTAATATGTTAGCTCATTCTTGAACTACTTTTTATTTTGTCCAGACTTTTTTTTTTTTATTTCCAATGTTTTCTGGTGGAGTAGAGGTTATAAAACTCCAAGCTTCTTGTTGAATCTTTAATACTGCACATCACATTAAACCCAAGAGGTCATAGGTTGTTAATGCCTCATACAAATCCAATCATTGCTCGGTCTTGGGGGCCTTTAAACTCAATACTCCTTGGCTGTTTCAGCCCTCCTCCTTATATTTCCATTCATTCTTTATTTCACATACTTGAGAGCTCAGGTAATGGCCTGAGGTGTTAGATTTTTCTTCACTTGTCACCACCCAGCTGCAAATTCAAACCCCTCCTCCCCGACTTATTAATGCACCGTAGTTAAGCACTGCAGGTTTCTCTAACTGGTTTCTTTGACTGAACCATTCTTCAGTATGTAAGTTATTGCTCTTCATGCTTAACCTTAAAGAAGTCACTTCTTGCTGACATGTTGGCCTGGAAGTTTAAAAAGTCCCAGGTCAAGACTTTCAGAAATAGTGTCTAACATAAAATTCAAGGATTGGAATGAAATCGAAGAAACTTTAAATTTAAGATGTTACAATATTGATTTTTACAAAACCAATTTATGATGCAAATATCATAGCTAATATTGTTTTGTCTTTTTTGCGCATCTTTTTACTTGATTCATCTTAATTTTTTGTACTACATGTAACTAACTTTTTTAAAATGATCGTCCTTATTGATTATTGATTAATATATTCCAACTCCTGAACAAGTGAGATTAGGGGTTTCTGACTTCTTTCTTTAAAATTAGGCAGTCATCTCATCTCAGTCCTGCTGTATCTCCCAGTCCATTTGCATAACATATTTCAAATTCAAAGTACTGTATAGTTTACTGTTTTTGCCTTTAATGGAATTATGTTTATTTCTTTTAGCTTTACATATGTTCAGGGTGTAAGCAAAGCTCTTATCAAGAGTAATTGAAAATGCCACCAATGATTACTATTCATGTATTCCAGTCACAGCACAAGTGGTTCATCTGCACTTTAGCTTAATTCACAACCGTTTAATAATGAAAATGTTTGATAATTGACTGTGTGAATGCAAATGCGTATTAATGTGTCTTTTGAAGGATCTCAGATGTGGTTCTTTTTTTAACAGGTGAATCTGTGGAAGCAGGTGATGCCCTTTGTGAAATAGAGACCGACAAAGCAGTGGTTACTATGGAATCAAATGAAGATGGGGTTTTGGCAAAAATATTGGTAAGAAAAAGAGAGCCAAAAATACCTTGATGATTAGACACAAATTTAACATCATGGAAACTTGAGAACTGAGATTAGTTTTGTCATGTAACTTTGGTTTTGAGTTTATTCATAACCACACAAGATATAGTACTGTTTATTCCTTTCCTTGTTTTATTCCTTTCCCTAATTGGGAATGCTAATTGGCCACACTTGTTTAATCTGCTTTTCCTAAAAGCAGCTTAAATTCCCTGACGAATGTTTCCCGCCATCCCTCCAGTGTGTTTATTTGTTGTTAGAATTTTTAATAAGCTGCTAGAGATGGAGCAATCAGATGTCATTCAGTAGGACTCCGCCACTTGTTTGTCAGTCTGCAAAGAAAAATTACTTTTTTTTCCCCCTTTTCTGTCAGTTTCCTGCATGTGTAGATGATAACATCATGGATCTTTGTCATTGTTTAATCTGAACCTTTTTTTGTCCATGTAATCTTGGATTCCTAGGCATACTGTGTTAAATGAATAGTTTTCAGCTGAATCTTTTAAAGTCTGTTTTCACAACAAATGCACATCAAAAATATTCCCATTAGTTCTCTTTTATTTTATATGTAACTTTACATGGTGTTTTTTTATGCAATTCATGTCACTGGCTTCCATTCCTCTTCATGTCTTAGCCACAGTGGGGCTAAGATAGTTTCCATAGCAACCACCCAAGAATTGGGGGTAGGGGCTTTAGCTGGCAAAGAAATATGGTCTGCTTAACTTGCTGTGTGACAGTGTGTGTGTGATATTAATGGTAATAACTGCAGATCTGGGCAGCATTTGGCATATTTTTGAATGTTTGCATGGTTTTGTATTTTGCATTAGAGCATATTAGCCAGTAGCGGTGTCGATGTGGCTCACTAAGCACCCAGTAGGTTTCTAATTTAAAGGCTAGCATAATTACTTGCCTGTGGCCAAATTTCTTGACAGAGTGCTGCAGACAGAGAAATTGGACTCAGAAAGGTTTTTTTTTTTTTTAAATGAAGGTTAAGCAGTGTTATCACTGTCTATTAGAGAACATGTAAGGACAATTTCACAGTTTAACACATCCCACCCAGTAAATAGATAACAGTGAAATAATGCGGGCTAATGATTATATTGAAACAATACAAGTAGATCAGTGACTGTCTTGTGTTTCACTGAAAACTGAGAAAATGTCTTGAATCTGGAAGTCGGCCCCTGGTGTTATGAATTAATGTCTTGAAGACATGACACAAGCTTGAACAATTATACCTAAGCATGCACATTAGGCACCATGTAAAGTGAGTGGAATTAATTAAAATCAATCTAATACATAGTATTCTTTTGTCACTGGATAGAGATATTAAACTCTTGTTCAACTAGTATTAGAATAATTGTGGTTATTTTTTTTTTACATAATCAGGCAGCTCTAATGTGAAGTTTCACAGTAACATACATTCAGACATATAATTTAATAAAGATTTAAGTTATCAGGCAGAGGTTGTTTTGTATGGCTTTAACATTTTAAGTGTAAGAAATTACACCGAAATTGGGAAGTGTCACCACTAAAAAGAAGGGAGCCACAGTCCTGTTTCTGCCATGCTCTATTGATCAGAGCCAGACATCGTCTCACTTGCTAAACAGTCCCTCATGATTTGCTAGCATTCATGGACATGTCTAGTTGAAATCCACCCTCCTTTTTGAAATAAAGAACAGGGGGACAAAAAGCTGAAAAACTGTTCAAAGGCATGAGTTTTTTGGTGAACCTGCCATTATTTATTATTATGCTGAAGCTTATTGAACCTCCTAATTGTACCTGTATTAGCTGACAAATGTGAGGCATTGATTTAGAAAAAGGGAGATTTTACAGGTATTACTGTAACAAGTTAAATTAACAATCTGTCGAAATTAAACCTGCTTTTACCCAGCTGTTATAGGTTTTTTGTTTTGCTACCACAATAATTGGGTGCATTAACGTTGTTAAACATAATTATTGGTCTATTAAAACTTTTTAATTACATCATCTTTTCCCAACAGCTTTATGGAGCTCTTCAGAGCCCTGAGTGTGATGTAGGAGAAATGTACACATTTGCATGACATCTGCAGCCATTTGATGGCAGTGTTGAGTCCCACAATGCTGCAGTGTGGATTTCTTTAATGAGGAAAATACATAAACAGATGTTGATGACCGAAGTAAAAGATGTTTACCAGAAATTGACAAATTGAAACTGTTTTTTAGCCTGTCAAAATTACATGCTGGAATAATGATTGAACACTTCTTAACAAGCTCTACAGACCCTATGTGCCCCCCTTTTTTAATCAGTCAGCCCTGTTAATCGCAATATATTGGTTTGCAATTGTTCAATATGCAGTTAACAAAACACAGTGGTTGTTGGTTCCACAAAGATATCTACATTGGAATATGATGAGACATTGCACAGAGAAGTGTTATTTTTCTTCAAAAGCTATTGTGGGAGATGTATTTCTTTGATTGATCTCTATGGAAATGTACAGATTGCTCTGTTTCCCAATGAGACCCTTATGGTTACCCTCATCTATCACCTCCTGCTTCTCGAGACAGGTGCTTGCTGGGATGCTAAACTTAGAAAAACCAGACAGATTACACCCTTGCACATACAAACATGAATACGGGGAAAAAAAGAGCAGGTGGGGGTGGGATAACACTTAATATTTATGTGAAACAAATGTAAGAAATTGGAGTTAAAAATGCACAAGCTAATATTTACAGAGTAGACCTTTTCATCTATTTTTTAAGTTACATCATTAAACCCTATTTTGATAAGTAACTCTGTGACACCAGATACACAAAGCTTTAAACTTGGGGTGACACTCCTACAGTGGATCTGATTGACCGCAACAACAAAACAGTGTACATAGGTGAAGAATACTGCAGTGTTATTAAAACAGCTAACGCAACTTGACTTCCATGAAAAACAAGCTTGTTTCAACCTTAAGAATTATGAAGCAATTTGTTGAGTAAGTAATTTACACATTTTTAAGTACCACCACCTCTTCTAATTTTCAGTGTAATAAAAAGATTCACCATATTGTGAATAAATCCTTACCTTCTTAGAAATTTAATGTTTCTAAAGTCGAAACACTGCATTTTTCTGTCCAAAACTATCAGACAGAAGGTAAAAAAAGCATAAGGTCCAGGCCAGTTTGATTCCTAAATAGTACAAATCCTGGACAACTCTCATAAACCTCCAATACCCCCTTTACTTAGCAAGCCCAGCTTCTCTCTTAATCAATGTCAATTCACTATTATTTATTTGTGGATATATTTTTCTGTTTTTTTTTTTTTTTTTTTTTTTTTGCTTTGTGTTTTGTCTGTTTTGAGAACCTCAAACTAAATTTGAGATATTTATGATATCGGAAATAAATTGCTTGACCAAAGTGTTGATGACATTGTTGTTATTTTTGAAAATGAGTGCTTAAATGTGTAAAACTAAGGTGCTTTGTGTGACTCAGACATACAGGTTTATATAACTGATACTGCTGGACAGTCGTGTCGCTTAGGCATAATCGTGCAACTCAGGTGTTCTCATTCTGAGGTTACTTCCAGTTTGGTGGGTTGGTCATTGGAGTTATGCTTTCGAATACACAAGCTTGTTTGAGTAATACTCTGTCGGTTTTATGGTTTCCTCAGTCACCTTTTATTTTTTTTGTATTTTTTTTTTTTATTTTGTTGTTGTTGCTAAGTTCAATTTATAATCTTTTTTTTTGATAAAATGGTATTCCTTTTTGTTTCTTTTCCTGTTCCTTTTTTTTTTGCTTTGATTCACATCTTGACAAGCAGCTTGCTGAGGGAGTATCTTCTAAATAGTGATAAAGTGCAACCGTTCTGTTCTGCCGAACCTTCAATTAGATGGATCTATATTTGAGAAACAGTGCCCTGTGTAGCTTGTGGAGACCAACAAAAGGCTTGTATTGGATTTGGGTTACTGTGTAACAAGATAATCAATGGCATAGAGGCGCATAGCAATACTCACAGGCACTGCAGTGCAGTCAGGTTTTTTAAGAGAATTATGCAGTAAAATTATAAAAGTAGTAAAGACGATGAGAAAGGTTCCTCATAATTGTCACTCAAACAGCTTAATTAGTGAGAATGGGTAGTAACTGACTTCAGAGCTCAGATTCAACTTCCCTTAATTCAGTTTTTATTATTTTTTTGCACATTTGTACAAGAGTCCTTAACCTTTCTTCTACTATTCATGGATTCAGTTGTAAAATGATTGAATCTGATGATTTTTGTAATTGTCTAAGTGCCTGCCTCACCCTCTTTGCAGATGGAAGAGGGCAGTCGCAACGTGCGCCTTGGCACTCTCATTGCCCTCATGGTGGAAGAAGGGCAGGACTGGAAGCAGGTTGAGATCCCCCCTCCAGATGCTGCATCACCAGCTGCAGTTCCATCTGCTTCAGATGTAGGCGCTGCCTCAACGTTGACCCCCGCTACTCCATCTCCAAGCCCTCTGCCAAAACCAGTCACATCTGGGTCGTGAGTGTCACTTTTTTATCATTTGATCTGTTCAATTTAAACCTATCCAGTGTTTTAAAGTTTTAAATATTAGGATTAGAATTATTTGAAGTCTAGCATTTATTTAGTTGTTACAGACCAGATTTGGTTTGTCATCAAATGTGTTTCTGTTTAAACCGTGAAGCTCTTTTTTGCTGTGAAAGCACGTGTACCTAGCACACTGTCACGCAAACAGTTTTCTAGATAACGCTGTGTGCTCTGTGAGCCACGCAAACTCCGCGTGCATTTTCCGCGCACAGTTGGGATTTCATAGTTAAGTGTAGAGATTGCCTACTTTTCATGGGATAAATTCCTTTATTTCCCACAATCCTAATGGATACTAGCTAGTTGGGCGCCTACTAATTTTTTTTTTTTACATCAGGGCAACCTCCACACACCTGTGGCAGTCCTCTTGACTGGGTTCATTGACTCTCAACCTCATCTGCTCGGTGTCACATGCAAATAAGTGTGATGTAAACACTGTTGTCTGCCTCGCAGTTTATTGTGCGACACCGAGTATGCGCACACGGCCAAAGAAATGGATTTTTCCTCAGACATGTCTGATGGATGTCCTCTTCGAGTCCATGTTGAGTACGTGCGGACCTCTGAGGAGCGAGTTATGCCCAAGTGTGTTGGGGCCTTAAGACAGACATGATTCAAAAAGATCTCACTATGGGAAAAAAAGCTAGTCTAAAGCTGACTGGGTCATTTTTTTACCTCATTCATGCTGACAAAAATGGAAACTAAAACTAAGATGATATATGGGCGGCTTAGAAGGTACTTTTCCAACTTTGTAGAGTCAGTGTTTTCTTTTTTTCATCCTAAATTCACATTGAACTGAAAGACATTTGTTTCCTTTTCTTTAGTTGCACTTTCCCAATAATGTCTCTAAATATATGAGACAGGTTATCTAAAGTTTAAAAGCTTAGTTTTGAACTCTTTTCTACGTGTTTTAACACCATTTTCAACACATTCTTCCAAACACAGGTTACGTTTGAGTCCAGCAGCAAGACACATTTTGGACACCCATGGTATTGACCCAAAGTTGGCCACACCTACAGGGCCACGAGGACTGATCACTAAAGAGTGAGTGACTGGATGGTTTTACATTAAGATCTACTACAAGTTTTGTTCTGTTTCACTCAATAAAATTTAAAATGGCTGATATACAAAGGGTGGAAGGCAGACTTAGACAGATTGGTGCTTTGGAAAGTCAGAAGGCAGGAAACAGCGGAGTAAAGATGTCTGAGCCTCTGTATGCTGCAATACTGTGAGAAGTTTTTGTTCTTGCTTAGTCTTTCCCACCACAATTCAGTGATGTTGGGGTATCAGTAAAGATCCTGTAAACAACAATGACATTTGTAAGAATAAGGTAGTTGAGACCTTTAAGTGTTTTAGCTCAGTTCTGGATCGAATTCACTAAGGAGAAAGCTGTGTACACACACACACATGCACGCACTCGCAAATGGCTACCTGCCGTCACTTGAGACCTAACTGAATGCTCTTGCTGCTCTCCAAACAGCCTGCTGGGGAATCTCATTACGGAACTTCTGTTGCCATAGCGACCCAGTCTCTAAGCTCCGTGGTGACCATGGAAACATGGACAATATGTTCTTAAGTGTACAGAGGAAAATAACTAGCACATTATTTTGAAATTTGCATTTTATAGTTAGTTCTTGAGAATTCCTCATCATGTTTTGGTCTTGTTGTGTACCTTTTGTGTAAAATACCTGCTTATTTATTGTACTGGAGTTTGTTTGGTGGCTGACTAAATAAACCCCCAAAAACTTATTATTGCTCAGATAACAATATTACTTGCAATATAAAAAAGAAAATATTCTCTTTTCTTTATGGTGGGTGGGTTTCCCATTCATCCATACCGCGTTCTGCGCCCCCCCTGCAATGCCACGGTGCCACAGTTTGGGAACCTCTGGTGTACAGTGACATGGCTATAATGAAAACAATATCATATTTGGAACCCTGCTCAAGACCAAAATTAGGGGGATTCCCTTTAAAAACAAAATGGATAAAACGAGGTTAAGAATTGTGTGTTCTTTAATTTGATCTTGTCAAGCAAATAATAGAAAGTGGTTTGGTTGTACCTCTATTTTATGGTAAATCACACGGATGGTTCGTTGGCTAACACTAAACCTACACGCTACTCTTTTAGTCACAAATGAAAACACAAAATGTCATTCTTGCATGGCACATAAGGCAAATAAAAGTAATTATTTAAATTAAAGAATAGGCACTGTGCTGGATAAAATAAGATAAATCCACACGTTTTCCCCTTTTATCGTTTTCATCATTTTCTTCTATATAAGTTTACTCTGTGGGGGAATTAGAAGACAGTACGTTTCGACACACTTCTTTTGAGAATTTTTGCTTTTGAGAGGTCCTTTGTTTCCCATTTTAATAGTCAAGTCACCTTCTCCTTCTCTGTCAGAAGTTCTTTTGCCTTAGCTGTCAGAAGGGATTCCACTGAATCGTCTGCACAAAACGGATCAGCGGTGCTATTATTAAGCTGCACTAAATTTCTTAAAGAACATTTCTGGAATTTATGTTTTTTGTTTCGTTATAAATCTGTAACGGAAAGAGTGTAGCCGGGAGTGATTATAAAAAGCAGTAGACAGAATGATGAGCAAAAGAGAGATTTGAGCCCCAGGCAGTCCCAGCAGCATGGTAAAGCCAAGAGCAGCTGGTCCAAATAAAAGGCTGCCTATGAGTAGGGGGACCACAGGCCAGTGAACTGGAACCAGAGAACTCAAAACACACCTGATACTTGTCCTATCCAGTGCTTCTGCAATTCAGACCAAAACGAGTGAATTAAAGAATAGCTTTAAGGCAGATTTGCTTGCATGAAATAATTTCTATGTTTGTAAGTTCTGCCTCTGTCTCCTCTCTGTGCTCTGTAGAGTTTTTAAAAGCTCAGTTTTTTTTTTTTTTTTTTTTCACTATCTAGTGAAATGGTTACAGTAAAGAGAATCTGTGTTTTTTCATTTTAGTTGGAGAATGATATTAAAAGAAAATTCAGTTTAAACTTAAAATTAAGTCTCGAGTCAGCTAGAAAATATCTTGACCAAAAAATTTTAACTTGGGTGTTGAATATAATTAGTCTGTTGTATCTTCCTGTGGTATGTTATTAGTTGAGTTGGTAAGTCTTTGACTCTGAGAAGGATAATGAAATGAAAGTATTGAATGAGGACGTCCCTTTGGGCGGCTGACACTTGATTCTATCACACCTGTTAATTGTGGTTGCAAACAGGACATGATTCTCATGACACCCTTCCACTCACAAACGACCTAAACCTGGTCAGGTGCAAACCTGACGCAAACAAAATCAGATAAAACAAACGTTTTCTACTATGCCAGGTGGATGGTACAAGATAAAAATCTGAGGATATTAAATAAATCTTTTTGAAACTGAAACAAAAACAAAAACATTTGTGAAAATGAATGTATTTTAAGTCATTCCTCAAGTAAAGTTTAGCTTCCATTATGAAATTTGGTATGCAGGGGCTTGAAATATTGTAGTTTTTATGAAGGATTTGTTTCTTTATGCTTTTATAACCGACTTGAACTGAAAGTCATGTGTGGAACAGCATAGTTCCACATTAGGAGAAACACAAGAAATTTAACAAATTTAGATTTTTGATTATTATTATTATTTATTAATTTTTTTTATTTTGCAGGCAAAGATGTTTTTAGGTTATTAGTTTAACTTGTTTTACAGCTTTCTGTGTTTGCTTGTATTTTGTTTATTTTCATTGTTTTCTGTTTCCAAGAGATGCACTGAACCTTTTAAAGAAGTCCCCGGCCCCAAGAACTGCACCAGGTACCATAACGACAGCAGCTCCAAGTCCTGCCCCGACCCCAGCCGTTCCCCCTCCACCTCCAGGCAGCAGACCCAACATCCCTCCAGTGTCTGTACCTGGAAAACCAGGAGCACCGGTGAGCACGTTCTTTTCTTATTTCTGACCAAATTTTCTAATCACATATAAAAATCCTTTGAATTGGTTAAATATTCATGTATGTAAGTTTTTACTTTTTGTTTTCGGGAACTATATTTCCATACACCTCAAACTTTAGCCTTGAAATATATTTTTCTCCTCGTTCATGTGTTCATCCGATTCATTCCACTTGTCATCTTCAGGGAAGTTTCACTGAGATCCCTGCCACAAATATTCGCCGAGTGATTGCTCAAAGACTGACTGAGTCCAAGACTACAATCCCACATGCATATGCTTCCATAGACTGTGACATGGCTGCTGTCATGAAGCTCCGTAAAGATCTTGCCAAAGGTAAAATCCAAAGCTTAAAGTGAGCATGTGTGCATCCATCCATCCGTTTTCTTACACCCTTGTCCCTTGTGGGGTCGGCAGGGGTGCTGGTGCCTATCTCCAGCAATACCTTTCGGGCGAGACGCGGTGTACACCCTGGACAGGTCGCCTGTCCATCGCAGGGCAACACACAGACAGACAGGACAAACAACCATGCATGCGCACATCCATACCTAAGGAGAATTTAGAGAAATCAATTGACCTAGCAGTCATGTTTTTGGACTGTGAGAGGACTGTGAGAGAACCCACACATGCACAGGGAGAACATGGAACATGTTCTATTTTCCATAGACACATGTTTCGCTGAGGTGAATGTCTCAGTAAATTCTTACCGGTTCCATTTGCTTGAAGATGAGCATTTCAGGGTTTTCACATGACTGCTTTTTCATGCATTTATAGATCCGGAAACGTTATCTTCATCTGACCACAAAACATCACACTTCTCTAGCGCCGAGAAACCATTCGTGAAAATAACTTTTGTATTCTATGCAGTAATATCTGTAACTGACATTAACCCCTCTTGTTCAGATGACCGTTGCTAAGTAGTCCTGACAACAAGTGACAAAAGACTGTCATTCTGAATGTGAACAGAAACTAGCAAGTTCCTCTTTGCACATCGAAAAATTATCCTGTAAATTACTTCTCAAACTGATTTCTAAAGTGGTCAGTATGACATTAGGAATTATGAGTTAGGTGTTGAAGTAAATATGCACGACTATGCAGTTTTTAAATGGTTTAATAAGGCCTCCAAGCTGTTGCTTAAGGTTGTATCAGGACATTTTCATCAGTGTATTTTTCTGTGCAATAGAAAACAGTTAATAGCTCTGACAGCCACTAAACAAGAAAATGTATGGGTATAGAGTCTATTAAAAAGCAAAATTAGCTCAATATTTTATTAACACTACAAGAAGTTTGTCTGTCCCAGCTTGAAGGCTTAATGATATATTTCTCATATTTTGGCACACGAGTATTTTACTTTGTCAGGCCCACATCTTTTCTGGAGAATAGTTACTTCACAAACTTACTTCTTGTGCAACAGAAACCAGATTTCAACATCCACAAGCGTGTGAAGGAAGGTCAACACCAAGTCAAATAACTGGAACCTTTTTCATGTATCAAACATTCAACACATTAGGAGATAAATCATCCACTACCTACTTTGACCTGATTGACCTTTCTCATTGAAATGATAAAAGTTCTTTTTTATTTTTATTTTTTGTGGGGTACAGGGTCCGGGGGGTTGTGGGTTGCATCTATCATATAATTGGCTTCATTTAGCTTAACTTTGCCTTAGTGTCAAACAAACACCACGTCTCTATGGGTGCTGTGTGTATGGTGGGGGAAATGAGACGCCCATTCCAGACCTATTAGCAAGGCTGTGTGTGTACTGAGGGATTCTCTGGCCCCGGTTGTTTTTGTGGCCCCTTATTGTTCAGGAGCAGCGTGATTTCACGGTTAGCTCATTAATCATCCCGCTCACAGCGTTCATAACCGTCTGGGGCTGCACTTTTGGACACTAGTTAGAGTTGGCAGGCAGTTGCCAATCCAAACCCGTCTGTCTCACTGGTGTCTAACACAGAGAAATGGAGCGAGTTCTGTTGACTCAACCTTACAGAGAAATGTTGGCTCTAATACTTTTCAAGTCTCATCTGTAATACCCATATTTTCCTATCCCTTTAACTCTCTATTGTGATTGATAAGGGCGTTTGGAATTAGCAGATCTGATTCCGTTCTTGTTCAGAAACATACGCCAAGTTATAAAATCCTTTTACGTGTTATGATAATTAGTGTAATTAGTGTCCTCTTCTATTAGCATCTGACATCCTCAGATGATATTATTGTTATGCTGCCAAATAAACCTCAGATCAATCAGATCAGAGCTTAGGAAAGCAGCATCTGAGGATGTCAAAGAATGTCCGGTGCTGTGATCTTAGTAAGTGACCGCCAGTTCATTTTGTTACTTCTCACACCCCTCCAACACTGACAATTTTTCTTAGTAAGTGAAGTGAATTATGTTTATAGGTTGCTTTCTGTTTGTATTTTCAGATCAAATCAAAGTGTCTGTCAATGATTTCATTATCAAGGCAGCTGCTGTTACACTTAGAGTGAGTATTCCACTTCTTTACAGTTGTTGCTTCATTTGCACCTGTTTAAATGTTTATTTATGTGTTCAGTTCTTTTGTCCCTTTCTATGTTTTTATTAATAGTTGCCTCTTAGATATATCTTTAGTACTACACAGTAGCAACAATCTAATCCCTAGTTTCAGGCATTTATTACTTAAAGTATATGCATGTACTAATAATTTTGTCTGACCAGGAGGTCAGGCATTCATAAGCTATGATTATGATTACAAAAATATTGTATAACACAATTGAACAGTCTTGTTCTTAAATATATTGTCACTAGATTTAAAGATTGTGTGAAAGTCAATGGGATATTGCACTTTGAGATGGCTTCATAGAGTTTTTTTTTCCTGAGCATTGCATCTAGTTGTTTTAAATTACTGTTCAATCTAAGTATTGCCTTTATATCCAAGACAAATTGGCACCTGATTAAATATGAAAATATGATGCATGTGTCACGGTAACGAGCCGTCTGGAACTGGCATTAACATTTTCACTGTAAAAGAAGCAAGAAGTGCCAAGATATAACTAAATGGTCTCTTAAAGCTTGACGCTATGCTTTGACTGGTACTGCAGTTTAGCACATGATTAAAATACTTCTTTAGATCAGCTTCTGCTGAAGACTAAAATATATCATCCTAGTTGACCTAAATATGCATCATTTTTGTGCCGTCACACTTTATTAAACTTTTAACATGGGTCTTCTGTTGTGAAACAGGAATGAAAACAGGATTTGTTAAACATAAGTGCTTTTGAAGCAGCTGCAACTCAACTGTAGCAACTTTGCGCACAGATTTCCAAGTGAGGTAGTAAGGGCGTGGATCCCCTTCCAGACTTACAAATGAATGTTTTCAAGTCATTTGGACGTCCTATAGTTAGGGCTGACTGGCACTCTGTGTATGTCAGTGTATTTTAAGTAAGTTCCGCTCATGCTGCCAAATAAACCTCAGATCAATCAGATCAGAGCTTAGGCAAATAGCATCTGAGGATGTCAAAGAATGTCTGGTGCTGTGATCTTAGTAAGTGATCTATCCTTGTCTGTGGTTTGTGGATTTGGATTACTTCCCAGAGAGGCTATTAGATCTAGGTTCCAAACTCCACAAATTGCAATTTAAGGAGTTTGGAAACTGGATGAACCCTAAGCCTATTTTTTTCTGGAGACATTTCTATGCTCTGTCTACTGAATTTAATGATGTTCTTTTTAGAAAACCCTGTCATCTAGAAGAATAATGTTGGTGTAACGTGTTTTGTTAGTGTGTTAGCTTTTTCATATGATCATTCTCTTGTGACAATGTGTGCTCCCATTCACACACTACATCAAAATTTTATTTTCCCCTAGGAAATGCCAGAAGTAAATGTGACGTGGTCTGATGATGGACCTCATCCACTAGATTCTATCCATATTTCAGTCGCTGTGGCTACTGACAGGGGCCTCATCACACCAATCATCAGGGATGCTGCTAACAAAGGAGTGCAGGATATCTCTGCTACTGCTAAGGTATGAAAGAAGCTGAGACAAATTAATAGCAAGAAATATTTTCCTACATGAGATTCTGCAGAGGTCTATCCAAAAATATTGCAACCTTAAAGTCTGCAGAAAACTGATAACTTCAACCCAATATCTGGAAGCATTACAGATATTGGAGAAAAATCTAAATATTAAAGCAACTCTGAAGTTAATTATGTTTTATTGTCAAACATGGGTGTAATCATATTCTAAAATACCTAAGCATCAAAAATGACAATTTCCAAGAAATTATATTGTTGCATAATGTGTCTATCCTGGCGGTAATTATGCCTGCTTGTTCTGCTTTCTTCATTAACAAGAAATGAAACCAAATAAGTTAAGTTCTATATTTCACCTTAAGTCTTAAAGCATTGTAAAGTCAGCTATAACGAAACAAAATCAGTTTGGTTAAGTTATAGTTAGACCCATAGTAGAAGGATGAGTCAGAAAACACTAAAGTTTCACATATTCTTAGGAGTAAATAGTTGTTTTTTTTCCAGTTAAACAGCTTATTAACTAAAACTATGTACCGTCAGACAACTGATCAAAAATACCATATTTCTAGATCTAGATATGAATATATTAAATTGAATTTGGAAAGAAAAACGGAAGTTGTTCATCAATACAAAAATTGAGGTAAATCTTGTGGGTTAAAGCACAACCCAAGTTTTGTTAGAATTTCAACTTTGTTTCTTTCTCATACAAAATAGGCAAGTAAATGAAAAACTTTCGCTTTCTGTGTCATGTAAAATATATTCAATGAAATTTAAAAGAAGAAAATAACTTGGTGTTTACTGGGTGTTACTGTTTTGCTTAGATCTTATCTACAAAGGTTTAATGGTTGTGAAATGCATTTAAATGGTTGCTGTCTACATCTGATAAAGATTGTACCAATAAAAACAAGAATTTGGCCAGTGATGTGTTGCATTATCATATATCATGTTTTCAGCAATGTGGTGTGTTGTGGCATCAGTTGGAGCAGGTGTACTGTGAAGTTTATTTGCCTTCTACCAGATTGTCTGTAGTGATCTGAACATTTTAATATAAAAAGAAACATGCACAAATACTGGATATTCAAAACAATCTAGTTCTGTTTGAAAATATGCTTCACATTCTTTTCAAATCATAACTTAGCTGAGCTTAACTCCATTTTTTGAAAGCTGAGTTCAAATTCACTTAGCTTAGTGGCCTGGTTATTACCATTCTAGAAGAATCATTATTTCATTTAAACAGAACATGTTTGAAAACAGAAAGTAAGGTAGAAAATCCCAAAAAGCAACACATTATGCCCTAACCTCAGAACACTTAACAGATGAGAAAGTTACTGACATCTGTTAGTCTAGGGATCTGGGAGGAAAGCGAGAGTCATTATCCACAAATGAAGAAAACATGCAACAGCTGTGAACATTTCTAGGAGTGGTTGGCCTACCGAAATTACTTCAAAGAATGCCTAAATAACTCACTGAGATATAAAGCACTGTGGACCTTGGTTACACTTTAAGCATAAGTTGTTGAGTCAACAATAAGAGAAACAGGGGTAGAGGTTTGCAAGGTAAACACTAGTGCAGGCTAAAAAAGGTGTGTTTCACCTTTACCAAAAACATTTTGATGGTCCCCAAGACTTATGGGATTTTTTTTTTTTATTTTTGATTGAGATACAGGTGGGACTAATTGGAGTTTTCTGTCACAACTGGTTAACGTAGCTTTTAAGGTAAAAACAGTATCGTAGTAACAGTCAAACATGGTGGTGGTATGATGGCATGGGGATGCTTTGCTGCTGTTGAACATAGATTGTTTGCCATAACGGAACCATTATTTCTGGTCTCTACTAGAAAATCTTTAAGGAGAATCTCCGTCCATCATTTAAAAACTTTAAACCGTTTAGTGGAGTTGGGTTATTAGAACAGGATAATGACAAGTTCATCTTTAAACTTGCTCAAAAAATGCCAAAATAAAGGTTCTGGAGGAATTTAGGCCCGGATGAGGCTTGAATCCAAAGTGCACTAACATGATGTTGAACAGGCTGTTCATGCACAAACACTCGTCAGCGTGCCATGATTAAAATTGTCCTGCTAAAATAGGATACATTTCCATAGCAATGTAAAAGACTCAGTGCCAGTTATTACAAACTAGGTTACTAGGTTTAAGGGACAGTTCATTTTCCTTTTTGGATCATATTTGTTGAAAATGTTTTATTTTTCTGTTAAAATTATTTGAAAACAGCTTTTTGTATGTATTAAGCTTGGTAATAAAATAAGTTTGAACTGAAACATTTAAGTATGACAATCAAAACACATAATCAAATAGAAAGGTATAATGTTTTTAAGTCTGTTTATACAGCTGTAGAAAGTTGATGAGTCATACCTTTTCAAAGGTTCACATTGAATAAATGTTTTCTCTCCTCAACAGCAATCTTATCTCTCTGGATGTTGACAATTCCCTTTCTTCATTTTAGCAATAAATAGTCAAATTGTTTTAATTTATATGACCATTTGCTGTTTGGCGGCCAGTTAGTGTCTTGAACATGATTTTTGAAGAAAAAAAAATTCCTGTTTACATTTGACATAGGTTCTGCATAACCTTTTCTTAACGGTTGTAGAATAAGTATCAAACTGGTAATCAGTAGTGTAAGCGTGTCATTAAAAAACACACTGTTCATGCGCTCACATTGCTACACGGCTGGGTATTTTTATGTCTCCTGACTGAAATCACAACTGATTTCACCAGTTTATTTCTTCGATATCTTAATAAACTTCTGCAGAATGAGCAACAGAACACAAGTTGTTTTCTGAGCTTTAGAGAGGTGCAGTCAAACGTGAAGATTAAGCTCAAATGTACTGTGCCAAAGAGGGAGCTTTGGTGTATGTCTCTTTGAAGATCCCACTCTGTCTAAAGTTGTAGCTTTTGCATATTTGTCACAGAATGTATCGTTTTTGGTTTCAAATGTAAACTATAGTTTGTTTTGTTTCTGAAATGGAGCTTACATGACATGACACATGTTCACAGGTGTTGGCCCAGAAAGCTCGAGACGGTAAACTACTGCCTGAGGAGTACCAGGGAGGCTCGTTCAGGTAAACTGAGTTATAGGGAAAAAGGAGCAGCATATATTAAACTGGTATTTTCTCATGTTTTATAAAGTCTTTAGTGTAACTGAGTCAATTCAGTATTGTCTCAAAATTGTGTATTTTAGACAAGTAACATCACTTTCATATTTTCTTCTGCATATCAGCAAGATCATAGCTTCCCTTCATACTGACCATAATTAGCTATTATGCCTTTATTCTGTCAGTACAGTATACATATTTTACATTTCATGTGGTCTTGAACTGAATGTGGTCTTGGGTGACAACTTATGGTGTTTTCATTTGCAGAAGAGTTAGCATTTTTTCCTACTCATTTGAATTAATGGTGTCATTTACACATTAATAGGGTTTCTGTGTCAAACTAGAACAATGAATCCGTGCAGAGATGTTACTCTCTTTGTCCTGCTGGAGATATATTAGTGTGTGTTCTTTTTATTCATTTTATTTCTTCCTCAGAGCAAAAGCTCTCATTAAGCCAAACAGCTTAGTGGTCTCTGGTCCGACTTATTAAACCGAGTACAGATTATGGTGGAATTCTGCTCCTGTCTTGTTCTTGACTGCTTAGTGTTCTCTTTGGAATATAAAATGTAAAAAAAGAGAAAACAGCCATCATTATGTCCTTCCTTTTGTGTTTTTAATGCTTTATTCGACGTCTAACATAAAACATGCCTTTTCCCTTATTTTCCCATCTCCTACATTCACTCCGGGGACAGTATATCTAACCTAGGCATGTTCGGAATCACTGGTTTCAGCGCCGTGATCAACCCTCCTCAGGCCTGCATCCTCGCTGTTGGCACTTCCAGGACTGAGCTGCGACTGAATGAAGATGACCAGACGCTGCGCAAGCAACAGCTGATGACAGTTACTTTGTCCAGCGACGGTCGGCTCGTGAATGATGAATTAGCCTCTCGGTTTCTTGATAAATTCCGTGCCAACCTTGAACAACCGCAGCGTATGGCCCTTGCCTGATTGAAAAAGATCACTTTGAAGTGAAAAGTTCAAAATAAAAATTCTTAAGAGAAAGCCTCGCTCATGTTTTCACAACTAAAGAGCTATTAAGTAGTGGATTAGTATTAATGCCTCATTTTAAGCTTACAAGGTGGTGGTGTTCATGATGTAAGCTGAATGATTACCACCTGGTCAAATTGAACTTCTGATTCAAAGCTGGCAGTGATTTAACATCAAAACAAAAGTGTGTCCCAAATACTGCTAAACAGACAGGCTATCTACCACACAAGCAATGTAAATAAAATGATCAGTCTAAATCCATCTGCACCAACTTTGTCACCGATAATACATCTGCATTTAACATGAACATTTTCAATATTTATCAACAGAATATCTATGGCAATGCAGTTTGCACTACTGTTAAATCCATCTGAGCAAATTGTTACTAAATTTACAAACATATTAAGTTAATATCAATATTATTTCCTTTATTTAAAATAATTGTCACTGACAAGTTCTTGAAGTCCAAATGTAATTACATTTATGTTTTGGTGTCTTATTGTGTCAATAAAACACTGTTCATCCTTCTTTGTTTCATTTAGTTTTATTTTCCTCAGTTTTGACAAAGACCTCAGGTAGCTAGAGATGTGTTTGTCCATTTCAAGTTTAATGGAATCTAAATGCATTATGTAATTAACCAATTAAGATAATTTGCTGGGCTCAGTGGACAGGTCTGTGTTTGCTAGCAGATGTCTGTCTTCTGTAACCATTGGCAGAGCAGATGTTGGGTAATTTCTGTATCTGCTTCAATTTGTTGAAGCACATCAAAACACAAGATATGATCTATAAAAAAACATGACAAATGGCTAAAATTTGTATCCTTTATATATACCGTAATCAATGTTTGCAAAGGATTTTGTTTAGCTTGATATATAGCGCAGCATGAGCAATTCCCATTATTAGAACAAGGGATCAGTTGTAGCAGTTTGATTAAGCATCTTTGTCTTAATGGCTGGACTCTTTTGTCTTATTTGTTCTCATAATCTATAAGGTTTATTTTTTTTATTCAAATTATAAATTGTCTAAGGCAAGTTATGCCCAGGGTCTCTCTGCATGGAGTTTGCATGTTCTCCCTGTGCATGCGTGGGTTCTCTCTGGGTTCTCCGGCTTCCTCTCACAGTCCAAAAACATGACTGTTAGATTAATTGGTTTCTCTAAATTGTCCCTGTGTGTGTGTGTGTGTGCATGGTTGTTTGTCCTGTCCGTCTCTGTGTTGCCCTGCGACAAACTGGCAACCAGTCCAGGGTGTACCCCTCTTCTCTCCCGGTCTGTTAACTGGAGTTAGGCACAGCACTCCTCCCGACCCCACTAGAGACAAGGGTGAATAGAAAATGAATGGATGGATGGAAGTTATGCAGGGAACAATGATGGAGAAATTGCCTTATTTTAAGTGGTTGGAGCTATTAGATTGGGCAACAACTCTTAATACTAATAATTTTTCGAATGTTTTCCTATTTTTCTGCTGCCCTTGAAGCACTTTACCACTTTGGGACTAAGAAGCAAGAACATTTTGTTCTATGGTTTCTGTGGTGTCGGTTGAAATTCATCACCATGGCAGACATGGACATTGACAAGGGCACTTTAGGGGGAGTTTTGGGAGAGTGATAGTAACAATTGCCAGATACCAGTTATTTTCTACAATATGAAGAAAGTTATATGATATTGCTGAGGAAAAAGTTGAACCATGCAATTAAAAATTAGGAGTGAACAATAATTTAGGGTCTCAGTAAATCTCTTTGCAAAACTACTCTTACCCTCTTGAGCTTTTAACGGTTTGTCGCGTTACACCATTGTGTGTTTACTATGAACTGTGAATTGTATTACAGGGCATCTTTACTCTGATCCTCCTAAATGAAATCCAGTGCAACAAATTGATTTGAGAAATTGCCTAATTAGGAATCAGTCTGCTATTTATTTACCTCTATAACATGTATAGAGGTAAATAAATAGCTGTATTTATTTACCTCTATAAATACAGCTATTCTCTGAAACTCTCAGAAGATGGCTACAGAACAATTCAAACACCTCCCCGATTTGAGTCTAATAGAGTATCTGTAAAGGTAGCTAAAGAATAATAATTAGCTAAATATATATTGGAGAGTGTGTGTAATGTGAATTTTGAGGATTGAGGCAGATGGGCACAGGCAAGGATTTTGAAGTAATAATAATACACTTGGTCATAAATCACATCTGATCATCTCTGCTGAGCCCCAGTCAGGCTGATCTCTTCCTTCATCTTGAGGCATCTTCTCATTGAACATAAATGTGTTATTTCTCTGTGAGCTGCCTCATAATCCTGTCCTGCACCAACTGCCAGTAAGAAATAGGGTGGTTACACAGATCAACTTGCAAGCAATTCACAGATGCATAATTTGCACTGCCGCTTAAAATGGTTGAAGCAATGTGCAGGAGCTGCAATCAGAGCAAATAAAATGGCAGGAAGTTAAAACGAAAACAGGTATGCATGGTGTGTGCATGTGTTTGAGATCCATATTTTTTTATAAAATCAGATTGCGGATTTGCTTTATTTCAGCAATAAACATCAGCAGTATGAGAAGGAATGAAAGTTTAGTGAACATACGTTAACATATTTGAAGACAGGACAATTTGCCTAATTTTTCACTCCTTGTTGAGCAGTGTTTTGCATAATATAAGACAAATAATTGCAGAACAATGTTATTTTCAGTTTACATATTTACTTTGTTTGTGTAAGGTAAATTCTCAGGATGGTGAAATCAAGTTATCGGGGCACATTTTTGCTATGTTTTAATTTTCTATCTCTTGCCAGAGTGGCTAGGTAGAACAACTGAATAATACCCCTCTAAATTTTAGCACTGCAGACACAGCTAGATACTGTAGGTTCTGACATTTCCTTTGGCTTCTATGTCACAGTATGACATTTACTTCCGGACGGCTGCCTGCCAATCTTTGGCCAGCAGTACAGTTATATGTAACAGCTGGATAAGAGAGTTGCCCAGTAGAAATAATCCCCTTTGTTCACACCAAGGTGCTTTCATGAAGAATGCGCAAAGTCTGGAAGATAATGCCAGAGCTCGGGCTGGATTGTAGGTTGGGCTCATGAATGCACAGTGTGGTGTAGAAAGATGGGGGCTGTTGCTATGGAGACAGAATGGGATGAATTTGTACCTAGAGCACTCAGGTGTGCATGTCATTCAGTTTTTTGTTTAAGTTGTTGATCAAACAGCTGATGTGGCTTAAATTCCTTAACAGTGGGTGTTTGAATGGAGCGATTTACGGGGGCAGGGAGTTTATGACAAAGAAGGACATGTTATAAAAGGTCACAGTTACTTTTTCTGACTCTTTCCAAGAAACAAATTTGTAATAAGTTGTCTAAGGTCTTTTGAAAGGACGAAGTAATCAGAATTAATTAATTTCACCGTTATTGGGATATTTGTAGTGAATGTCTTGTGTTCATCTACATTTCTCACACTCAAGTTTGCTCAACCATTGCTGACAGGATTTCCTCTGCTCTGTCACCCATTTTCCTCAATACTTTTTTATACCAATGTTTTTCCGTTCCATGCACAGTTAGACTGCAAATATAAAATCTTCACATCCTTCCTCTTCTGGTTTTGCTAGCTCTGGGCTTCATGTCATTTCCTTGAAATGGGTGCTTATTCTTACAGGCATCCTGTAGAAGTACCCATAAAAGAAATGCAGCCCAGAAACTAAGCAACCACTGCAAACATTACACCCGTGAGTCAACTGAAGCTTATCCTCATGCAAACCAAGTATGGATGACATAAAACACTCCTTTTTGTCCTACACTGCAGTGTGTTGCAGCACTCTGCTTATCATGCTTTTTCTGCCATCCCAGCAGCCAAACTGAAGCGAGGCCCTTGCCTTGTTGTTGTTGCAAAGCCCTGCCTTTTGAAGAAGTCCAGTCATGTTCCCGTGACGCAAAGCTGGCTCATTCAGCTCGAGACACTGAGGCAAACATTGGTCAAATGTGCACAAGCCTCCCTCTCCCCATAAGAGACAAGCCTGGGCAGAAACATTGATTGAAATAAAAGTAGTCTTTTAACTTTTACTGATGCAATAGGAAGAAGCTTGACAGTAAGGGGAAGAACAACGTGGCTCATAATAGTTGTGTTGATTTCCATGTCAAAAACAAAGTTTTTTGATTAAAATAATAATATAAATTTATTAAATTATTAAATAATAATAATAATAATAATAATAATAATAATAATAATAATAATAATAATAGTAAAACAAGGGAATTGAGGACACAGCTGAAAGCTGTCGAAAAGTGATGGACACCAAACTCCGGCATCAATGCATATGACACAAATGGCTGCCCAAAACAAATGTAGTGATAGAAAAGTCTTCACTTCAAATTGCAATTAAAAAAGAAAATTCTGGGGGAGTTCAGTCAGGTGTTGTAATTTATTCTTCAAACTAGCATCGTTACTCCTGTTATTGTGTCCAAATAACCCAGAGTTTCTGAGGTTTTTAACTGTTTTGTAAGCATGGGGTTATATATAGTTGATAGTCTTTATATCCTTTTCTATGTTGATAATAATGTTAAGTGACACACCAATCAATATTTTCTTTTCTTGTCAAGGAAACAAATCTTTCTTTAGTAAAAAAAAAAAAAAAAAGACACAAACAAAGCATAAATGATTCACACTCTACAGTTCCAGACAGTACTTCATCATTCATATTTGACTGGTGACTTTCTGCTTTGCTGAGATGTGAAAGACTATGAGAAGCGTCTGGTTGTTACTGCCTGATGAGTTGGTGGGTATTTCACAAACTAATCTACTGAGATTTTAAAGCACAACCATCTATATAGAGCTGATAGGGAGTAGACCACACACACACACACACACACACACGCAC
Source organism: Girardinus metallicus (assembly GCA_903067095.1). Classification (NCBI taxonomy): domain Eukaryota; kingdom Metazoa; phylum Chordata; class Actinopteri; order Cyprinodontiformes; family Poeciliidae; genus Girardinus; species Girardinus metallicus. Next base: position 27,241 of record CAEGAE010026138.1, read on the forward strand.
ACACACACACACACCCCATCTAGTGAGTTTCAGTTCTGTGAATGAAAATCCCTTGTCAATGTCAGAGTTCATAGGAAAATGAAGAGACAGTTTTCAGATGAAAAAGAAACAGCAGTATTTCATATAGTCATTTGGTAAAACTAAAGTATACAGAATACAGAACTTGCATTTTTTTTTGTCTTTTTACTCTGTTCCACCAACATGGAAGACTATACAAGCCATCCACTTTGATTCCTACAGGACAATTTAAATTTCTTAAAATAAGAAAAAAAGTCTTCTTTTGAAACTTGCTTTGATTGTAAAGCTATATTTTGTTATCTTATTTAACTGAGTGAAAAGTTGTAATTATGTGTATTATAACAGTTTTTGTCTTTTTAATATTACGACAGATCTGTCTTGTAAACAAGATCTTGGATCTCAGTAGGACAACTTGCATCTTGTATAAATAAAGGAAATAAAAACATCTATGAATGCTAGCATATTAAACCTTGAAGCCCCTTTCACCTGAAAACAAAAAAACTGAGGGTAATGGTAATGGGGTAATGGTTTGCATAAATGTTTTTAGCAAATTCTTTGGATTCTTAGCACAAATTAAACACTGTTAAAACACTCCACCTAGCCTAATTAGTGTTCATAACTCTGTTCATCTCCTTATGACCACAATGCACCCATCCAACAAGACAATGTACCATGTCATAAAGCTTAAATCATGTCTAGCTGGTTTCTTCAACATGACTGGATTCAATCCACTACAAGATGTGTCTAGTACAGTGACTTGTATGTTCAAGGTTTGCAGAGTTTTAAAACTCAATAATATTTGCTTTTTAAGCTCGCATACATAACGGTCACCAGTCGTCTTGGGAACCTGTATCACTAAGAAATGAGAAACAGCCAACACAGCAACAACTCATCAAACCCTGGGAGACACCCTGAGGCCACAATACTGTTTGTCATCACTGTATCACATTTGTGAAAACACTTCAAAGTCACACTGCTCTGTACTTATATGGATATCTCCAAACACCCCTCTTCTCAAATTCCAGTGGCCAAAGGGGAAAAAAAGCACGTTGCCTCAGAGGAATGCTGAGGATGTGCTATTAGCTTTGCCATTACCGCAAGGACTCCCAAACCACAAGTACGTCTGGTGAAGATGCATGTGTGTGTTCTCACTATATAACCAGCATGGAAAAGTTTCTTCTTCTCTTTTTTTCCTATTAATTGACTCAGAAGCCTTGTGTCTAATACTGGGTTCAGACATGACCTGTTTTTGTTTGTGTTTGCATCCAGTCATCCAGGAGAGATAACCAGACATTTGTGATAAAGCACTGATGATTTCTTTAATGTAACAACCAGCCTGGTGCATCTACTAAAAGAAAATAAAAGATTGATGTTGTCATTTTTCCATTATTTCTTCCAAAATTGCCTCCCACCAGAATGAGATACATAGATTCATATTAATTCATATTCATGTTCATAAAAGTTTGTTGGTCTAAGTTCACACTTCAAGCCGTTTTATAAAATATATATATATATATATATATATATATGTATATATA